>CABHPQ010173484.1:0-43321 GCA_902168405.1 Peromyscus aztecus
TCTCTGTGTAGCTTTGGAGCCTGTCCTGGATCTCACTCTGTAGACCAGGCTGGCCTCGAACTCACAGAGATCCACCTGGCTCTGTCTCCCAAGTGCTGGGATTAAAGGCGTGCGCCACCACTGCCTGGTACCAGAAATCTTAAATATGGACAATTCTTATGCATCAATTAAAAAAAAAAACATTTGGGGCTAGAGATGTGGTTCAGTAGTACAGCACCTTCCCTGCATGTGCAAGGCCTTGGGTCCCATCCTTAGCACCTGCATTAATAAACAAACAAACAAGCAAATGAATGAATCCAATGGGGGGGAACCTATTTCTTAGACATCTCTGGCATCCACCTTGCCCTCAATACTTCAAAAGCCCATCCTTATTTTGACACAGAGTTGTGGAGAGATGTGTCTATTTTTAATGTCCTCTTATATTGTAACCTGAAAGAGTCTTAAAATGTGAAGCCGGGTTGCCCTCTTTGGAAAGGAAACAGAAGCAGCTTTTCCAGCTGGGACCCTGCTGCTGTGGTTACTAAGGAGACCAATTGGCTGGAGGCGCCTTAATCCATCAGTAGCTCCCAGGCGGCCATATACCTGGGAGGAAGGTGATTTTGGCCTTGAGAGGGGAAAACAGCTGGGTGGGTGGAAGTTAGTGGAGTTGTCCAGAAGAATCAGCAAGGTTCTGAACGCTTTCTTCCCCAGCGGATCCTCTCTAGGGTGGGTCCGATGCCTGTTCTAGAAGCTTTCTCCAGCTGCCTCAAGACATACCTGTGGGAACCTCTGGAGTCCACTCCCTAGCTACCACCTCCTACAGCCCTCAGCTTGGGTCCTTCTCCTGTAAGAGGAAATCAGCTGCAGAGGCAGGAGATATGAGGCGAGGTGACCTCCCTCACCAAGTGCGTTGACTACTCTCTCATTGCTGCTATAATCAGCTGGCGGAACCGCCTTAAGGGAAGATGGGCTGGCTCTTCCGAGGGTAGCAGTCCATCATGGTGGAGTTCAGGTCAGCAGGAGCATGTGGTGAGCATTCCTCACAAAGATGGTCAAGAACCAGCCCCACCTCACAAAATCTCCACAGCTTTTCAAATAGCAGGGGACTGAATATTCAAAATAGCCTATGGGGGACATTTCAGGCTCAAAACTAGAATATGAATGTGTGTGTGTGTGTGTGCATGGACGTGTGTAGAGCACAGGACAACCACGGCATCAATCCTCAGTTGCCGACCACCTTGTTTTTGAGGCATAGTCTCTCATTGGCCTGGTATTGGCTAAGTAGGCTAAGCTGACTGGCTGACCAGCCCCAGGATCTACCTGATTCTACCCCCCAAGGCTGGGATTATAAGTGTACACCACCATGCCTAGCTTTTTTTTTTTTTAAATATAGGTTCTGGGGTGTCAAATCCAAGTCATCATGCTTACAAGGTAAGCACTGTACTGAGTTATTCTCCCAGGGCATCTGTTCAGTCAGGAAAACAAAGGACGGCTTGTGACTAACTAGTCACCGTGTTTGTGCAATAGGAAAGACAAGGACCTCACAGCGTGACGAGTCTGTTACCAGGAACACAGGAGGAAGCCATCATGGAGTGACAAACACGTACTCTGCTTTCTGAGGGGCGTGTTCCCTCCCCGGGCTCTGCTCTGACTTAGAAATAGCCTGATGTAACGCGCATCTTCATCGACTCCTCGAGAACCTCCAGGCACTGGCTCCACCTCTCCCATGTGATAAACTAAAAAGAAAGCCTCAGAGGTGGTGACTCTCCACTCTTGCTTTTTCTTTCCTTGGCTGTGGGGTAGGAAAGTATTTTGCTCTCTCAACATTCTTTTTTGTTTGGTTTGGTTTGTTTTAGTTTTCTGAGACAGAGTTTCTCTGTGTAGCCTCTGACTGTCTTGGAACTCACTCTGTAGACCAGGCTGGCCTCGAACTCAGAGATCCACCTGCTTCTGCTTCTGCTTCTGCTGGGATTAAAGGCGTGCGCCACCACCGACCAGCATCTCTCAGCATTCTAAGAATGAATGGCAGGTATGTTATTCAAGACTTTCCCCTGGGTATAACATGAAATCCAAATCAATGGCTTAAACAAAAGTGTTGGCTGGCTCTATACAGCGGCCCTCTTTGTGTCTTGTGACTGTAGTGTCTAGCCTACCCGACCCTGGACAGCCAAGACATATGGCAAATCCATGGAATGCCAGCTCCTCAGTGAGGCCGCCCTTATCTGGTTGGTTTTGCTTACAATGGCATTTCAGTCTGGCTGTGAGAGGGTGTGTGCTGGGACCTATGGAGAGTACAGTAAAGAAAGAATTCAGCAGGAGAACTGAGACAATCTCTGACTTGCAGCTGAGAGTGCCACGCTGAGACCGGAAGAACTTCCCTGCTGAGCCAAGCCCGAATCCCTAGTCTGCAGAATCCTGAGATAAGCACAGGTTCTGTTGTGTTAAGCCTCCACCCTTGGCATTAAATGTAACACAGCAACGTATAACTGAACTCTGGATGACATTGGAAATGAAGGTTTGAGGGGGTTTTTCCCTTCAAAAAAACAGTAGTCTGATGGTTGGAAGTCTAGGATCATTACGGCAGGTTCATGGTTATAGGGAACCCAGAACCTTCTATATTTATGTTGAATCGCCTTTAGCCTATGAATTTTGTGATGGATAGATAATATTGATTGTCAACTTAATGGGCTTTGGAGTCACCATAGAAACAAACCTCTGGGTATGTCTGTGAGTGTTTCCCAACTAGGTGAACTGAGGCAAAAAGACCCATCCCAAGTGTGGGTAACAACATTCCTTTGTCTGGGATCCCAGACTGAACAAAAAGGAGAAACTGAGCTGAGTACCAGCATGCATTGCTCCCTGCTTGCTGACTGTGGCTGCAATATGACCAGCTGCATCAGACTCCACCCTTTTGCTTCCCACATGGAAGACTGTACCCTCATACTGTGAGCCAAAATATACCCTTCCCCCTTAGGTTGTTTTTGTTGGGTATTTGTTTCCCTGCAACAAGAAAAGTAGCCATGCAGCTTTCAACTTCCAAGTTGCCTCAAGATCCAGGACAGCAGCTAAAGCTCCAGCAATTGTATTTGTGTTCCAGAAAAGGAGGAACAGGGGAGAGAGAAAGTCTTAAAAAGAACTTCCTCAAAATTCCACCTAAAAACCAGTGGTTTGACTTTCACCTGCTACCTCAGCTGCACCAAAAGCCAGGAAAATGCAGGGTTTTAGCCTAGCAGGCTGTCACTTTGAATAAAATCAAAGCCCCTGCTCAATAAGGAATAACAAGGGGATAGGAAAATATTGGGCAGGCATCCAGCAACATCTGCCACAGCACATATTAGATGAGGCTGCATACCCAGGACCCCAAGGTACAGCACCATGCAAACCTGTCCCCCCCCCATGCCCTGTGTCATACGGAGGGCACGCTGATTTCCCAGAGTTTGTACTGGCTGCTTTGACCCGTGGCGAGCAAGTGGACTTCAGAGATCTCAGTGCCGAGGGGGCGTGCTGGTTCCCTGGACCTTTTCACTGGGAACATGCATGAGTGGGAATTTTATTCTCAGGACTTGTCTTAACCTGGTCAAGTGATGGCTGTTTGCTCTTTGTTGAGATAGAATTTCAATAGGACAAAATTCAGCCATTCTAAAGCACGTTTCCATCACACTTCAAAGAAACTCTGTGCCCATGAATGGTCAGGGCAGGCGCTTCCCTCAACCTTCATCTGCCAAGCCCCCAGTCCACCAAGAGCTAGACTTGCCACTTGAGTGGGTGCTTGCTCTCACTGGCTGATGAAAGTCTTGCATCCTGGGATATTTTAAATCTTAGGAAAATGATGAACGGGGTCTCCGTGCAGTTCTCCTGGGGCAAGAAAAGGGAATCCATGGGGTTAGGGTAGACTCTGAGCTGCCTGAGAGGCACCTGCCTGCTCCCGCCCGAGCTAAGAGAAAAAAACTGGGGCTCTGCAACAAGGGCTAGGGTGTCCTCAGCAGCCTCCCATACCCTAAGGTGCAGCAGGAGCTTGGAAAGCCCCTGGACGCTGACGTCAGACTTCAGGTCGTACCCATTAGAGTGAAAAGACAATGAGGCGGGAGAGAACGGGGCACTAGCATTTACTAAAGGCCTGCATGCCCCAGATTACAAACAGAACCTCATCACTCTATTCCCATCTTGCGAGTCGGTGCACCCATTCTACAGAAGGGAACCTGAGGCTCACAGAGACGCCCCTGCTCCGAGGGAGAAAACTGAGCTTGTGCTCTTGTGATGTGTACTGTGTCATGCTGTGGGCACCTGTGGAAAATGCCTCCAGAACCACCCTGGTGTGGCCTAGAGCTTGCCAGCCCAGTGGGGCCAGGACATTAGGAGGGGGTTTGGCTCAGCCCTTCTCTGAGCCAGTGGGAGGTGGGCATGAGCTCCCCCTACTCCACGCTGCCTGAGCCTCACTCCTCAGGCAGAGAGGTGACGAAAGAAGACTCCGGGATTTGGGGTCTGCCTCATCCCTTGTCACCGGGAGTCTGTTTTTCTGAGTGACTTGCCAGCTCTCCCCGGCTGGCCATCCTCACAGTGGCTCTGACAGCAACCGGAGAGGCAGCTGAGGGATCCTGGCTGATCCGGAGTCCAGGTGAAGCAGGCTAGAGGCTGGATTGATGGGGAGGTTGGCATGTCACCAGTCTGAATGCAGAGCAGGGGAGGGGGCCAGCCAGGCAGGACTGTAGTTGGGTTGTTTGGTTGATGAAGGGGGTCAGCGTAGGCATGTGTCATCGTCGAGGTAGGCAGGGAAGGGGAGGGCTGTGCGTGGGGGAGAGGATATATAGGCTGGTGTGGCTGACACAGAGGAACAAGCCTCACATCTGAGAGAACCCTGTGACAGACAGCGTCAGGTAGGCAATGCATGTGGCCCCAGCACCAGCCGGCCGGCACTATCTGTCCGGAGCCTCTCGGGAAAGCAGGGCAGCCTGGCCGGCTCCTCCACCTCTGTCTTTTGTCCACTGTGGCTGCTTGCTGGCCTCTTGCGAGATTATGGCTTCATTCATCTTATTCTCAGGGTTCCGATGGCAGAGAAGGGGGAGGGCTGAGGGCTGGCTAATCTCAAAGAGAAAATGCGAAAGAAAGCTGAACTTGGAAATGAGGAAAAGTTTTGCTTTCCCAGTTGTGGCCCCTACTGGGTGACAGATACACACGGAAGAGGTGGCTACAGGAGAGAGGGCAGACACCGGGAAGGGGCTTGCCGTTCAGAGGAGCCCTAGGAAGCCCCTGGCACACCTTATGGGGATTTTTCGATCTGTGGCTTCCTGCCCTTTGTGCAAGCTGCTGCTCTGGTATCATTGAATCTGATGTCATTCTGGTCTGAGTTCTCTTACACCTTAATGGAAATTGCTAACAATATGGGGAAAAGACAGACTCGAGGTTTGAGCTTCACCTGTGTGCATGGCTGAACGCAGTCAGTCGCTGGTTGGGTGGATTTCACGGGCGTTTCTGAAGGCATGACCTTGGTCCTCCGGATCCTGGGTTGTCTCGAGGTGTCCTTTCTTTCTTGACATCTTTCTCTCCACTGCCCACCCAAAGGTCTCTCTGCCCAGGTCGCATGGAACTCTCTCACACGTCAGAGCATCTGAACTCTCTCTGCCCTCTCTCAGCCTTCTCTTTCTCCTCCTCCTCTCTTTGTGAGTCTTTCCCCCTCCCTCCTCTACCCATCCTCTCCTCTCCCCCATCTCCCTTTGAACACGGGCAAGTTCAGAGGGGAATTTCAAGTAAGGCAGGATGATTCGGAAAGGGGGCTATTTAAAGCATGCTGCTTTGGACTTGAATACCCCAAGCCTGGGCTTAAACATCTGTGTTTAGCTTCCTCCAGCAGCTCATAATTGCCCCAATTATAACCAATAACATTGTTCAGCAGACTAACAAAAGCTGAGCTCCACACGGCATTTGCCAGCAAGCCCAAACGAGAGTTTTCATCACAGGGAGAGAAAAGTAGCTGCCCGGCTTCGTATCCAAACCTCCCAAAGAGAATGCTGTGGTTCCTCGCTGCCTGTGGGTGGATGCCGCGCACACCCTCCTTTTTCTCATTTATGCAGCATAGCAGGGAAATATTCCACAAGCTTCCATCAGTGCCATGATACCTTAGCAGAAAGGATTCGCTTTCCTTGGGCTTGCTGAGTCTTCTGCAGGGGCAACTGCCCCCAGACGTCACCTGAGTAAAAGGAACAGGCGCACTTTTCCAGGTGACACCCGGCGCTGTCCGTGGAAGGTGCTCTGTGCAGCTGAGGGTCGTCTTCTCCAGGTGCAGCAGCCCTGCCTTATCAGCTGAAGTCTGAGGGCACTTAGGGCTGCAGAAAACTCAGCAGGTTTTGCAACGCCAGTGAAGGGAGTAATTGCAGCATTAGACGTTAGTGGAGCCTGAGAACGGAGCTGTCACCAAGCAATTCCATCTTCAATCAATCAGGTATTTATCAGCTACACCCCACCAGGCAGAGGAGGCATGGGGCTCTATAGATTCAGCAGAGGTGCTAATAACAGCACTTTACTTTGTGCAATGATTTACGCACTTCGCACCCATTATCTCCAGCAACAACCCTGGAAGGCAAAAAAAAAAAAATCATTATCTCAGAGTTGCAGGAACAAGACCCCGTGCAGCAAGCAAGCACAGCCCAGGGCAGCTGTCCTAGGGCTGGTGCTCGCTCCCCTTAAGGTCTGTGGTGCTGGTAAACGCGTAGCAGGCACACAGCACAGACAGGAAGCAATTCGAGATAATGGGATGATACCGGGCTGGGTGTGATCAGTCCTACCCTTGTGGTCCAGAGAGTCGATGCTGGAGGGACTTGAGGAAGGGGACCTCCTCCAGGGATTGAGGACAGTGGGAAGAGGGATAGAATCAGGATGGATCGGAGGTTTGAAGGCAGCCAGGACAATAAGCACAAAAGAAAGGCAAAGGAATTGATAGTTCTTGAAGTCACGAACGGCAGGTAGTCAGCTAAATTGGCTATGTGCTTATTCACACACACACACACACACACACACACACACACACACACACACGCGTGCGCGGTGATAATGAGAAAGAGGTTTGGTCCTCTTTTTGTGCACCTGCAATGATATGGTTCAAAGACCCTCCCTTCTCCCAACTCCTCAGGTCACACAAACCATAAGAAAAAATTTTAAGTTTCCTGTGCTCTGGGTCATCAGGTATTTTAGGAAAGGATGAACACATCTCAGAAAATGAGAGGCACCATAACCTCAGCTTTTGGGGGGGGGGTTGAGTTCTTGGGATCCCACTAGACAAATGGGATCTTGGAAACACTCCTCTTTCAGTGCCTATAGTCACTCCCACCATCTCATGGAGACCTTGCATTCTAACCACAAACTCTAGTTGTGAGGTTTGGGGCACACCAATGGTTTTTGGTGGAGGGTGGGGGGAGGGAACACAAGTTGATTTTCGGAGCATCACCCCCCTCAATAGGCTACACCCACTTTAATCACCAACTTTCCGTGGTCCTGGGTCTGTGAAAATCCTGGCAGCTGCTTCGTTAGGCATTGCAGACCAGCCGAGAGGGAAAAGCTGGACTTGCCGCCCTACCCAGCAGCCAAGGCTCTGCAGCCTGCGGTGTCACGGTCAGCCTCCCTTCTCCTCATGCTGGTCCTGTGATCTTCCCCCATCCCATCACCCCATTCATCCTTCCATTCATCCACCGGAGGACACGCCTGGTGTTCCTGATAGGAGCCGGACAGTGCTCGTGCGGGAAGTGCAGAGACGGCTGTCATCAGCTTTGTCCCAACTCACAGCCGAAGTCTCAGAACGTGAATGAGCCCAGACCAGCGGTCTCCAAAGGGGCCTTACCTACCCAGATACCGACTAGGTTACTAGACACTGAGATGTTAAATTATTTTTTTTTAATTTTAGCACACACAACGCACACATACACACACACATGCACATAATCACACATTCTCCTGCAGGCACATGTGTAAGCCAGAGGTCGACATGAGGCATCTTCCTCCATTGTTCTCCACCTTACTTATTTGAGCAGAATCTCTCACCATACCTGGAGATCCTGGTTTAGCTAGACTGACCGGAAGCAAGGCAGCAGGATACACCTGTCTCTGCCCCTAGCCTCAGCACTGGGTTACAGGCACGCAATACCACTCCGGGCTTTTTATATGGGTTCTGGGGACCTGAACTCAGGTCTTCGTGGTTGTGCAACAAGCATTTTATATACTGAGTCATCTCCCCACGCCTAAATCTTACCTTTCTTAATTTGCACATTAGTGGAGTTTACATAATATATATAACATTCATAAAAAGGTTGGGGTTGTATATTCAAAACTAATTCCTAGAGTAACTGTGGTTAATGACATTTAATTATTTATTTCAAAATAACTAGTGTAGAGGATTTAGGATGTTTGCTGCACGAAGGAATGGTAAATGTTCGAGGCAATGTACCAACTACCCCAATCTGATTGTCACACAATGCACACATGTGTGGAAATAACACACTGTACCTCCATAAATATGTATAATTATGTCAACTAAAACTTTCTTTAGAGCTGGTTGCTAGAGATGCAAAATTAAAGAAGTTGAAAGATTATGTGAGTCTAGATTTGTCATTCTCTTCCTATCTGGGTTTTCTGATCATTTTAAAAAGAACATAGAGTGATTTTATTAAAGTAAATAAAAGCTTTTAAAAGTCCATTTAAGCTATCGTGACAGTGTATGTGGCAGCATTTGCCAGAATCAGGAAGGTGAACATTAAGAGCATTCCCTGGTGATGTGCCACAGCCAAAAGGACCTGTGTCTAGCTTCCCTCATGGCCCTTTGTGAAACCCAGATGCACCTTCATGGCTTCATCTGGGGCTGTCTGAAGCCACTGCTCTGTGGTCTCCTCCCCTTTCTTCCTTTCTTTTCTTCCTGGTAGAGAGCAATCCTGGCCATTCACAAAACCAAAGGATACTATCAACCATCTCGCGCAACTGCCTATTTTATAGGAAGAGAAATTGAGGGCCAGGAAAAGACAGTATCAGGCTCTCAAGTAACAACAGAACCAGATCTAGAACCCAGGACCTTATCTCCAAGCACAGGGCTCTTTCTCATTCACAACTCTGCCTGGGCACCCTTGGTCCACACAGGGTAGGCAGGTGCCTTGGTCCACACAGGGTAGGCAGGTGCCTTGGTCCACACAGGGTAGGCAGGTGCTTGGTCCACACAGGGTTGGCAGGTGCTTTGTGCCCTAGCTCCCTAGCTCTTCCCCTTCTCTCTGACTGGAAACTGACAGCAGGAGAGAGACCTTTAAAGAGTAAATGTATCCATCAAAGGAAAGAAAGCAAGCAGTCTCCCTGGGTAAGAGCAAGCCATACTCTATGTGGAAGTTTTAGCTGTTGCTATTCCAGAGTTGAGTTCCCTGGGCTATGAGAAAGCCTGTGACTCTTTGGTGCTTCTATCAGAGAATGAAGATGAGACTCCTTCCTCCTAGAGGCCCGTGTGGCCACTTCCTTTTCATCAGTACCATATAAAGAATACCATTCTTTACAGGGTATAGATGACCTTTATATTCATCTATAACCCTGTAATCTGAAGGTAACAATCTACCTTTCTGGGGCAAATACAAATTCATGGGGGTTAAGCAGCTTGCCTGGTTAATAAATAGCAGAGTCCTGCCTGTGACAGATCAGAGAACCAGGATATGAGGAACACCCTGCACCCCCTGATGATGCAGAGCCGGTAGTCTATGGGTGCCGCTTGCTGAACCAGGGAAAGGGACTGAGCCAGTCCTCCAAATGAATTCACATGAAGACAGATCATCAGAGCTTAGGCTTGAGGGTCCAGTCCCAGCTCTGCCCCTTCACAGTGCATCCTTCCCTGCCTCAGTCTCCTCAACTGTAAAGTGAAGTGGGCAGCACTTAGCCCATAGGGTAGAACCTCACAAAGCCATTGGCTCTCAAAGGCTTTCAGTCATCAGGATTCCCCCCCCCCCCAACAAGATCCCATCACAGTTTGCTACCCTTTTCAAAGCGTAAACCTTGTCTAGAGTTTATGGGCAGTCAGAACACAGGTTCAAATACCCAACTTTAAGCTCTAACTCTGCTACTTACCATCTGGATCATTTTAGGCAAATTGCTTAACCTTTGTGAATTGATGTTTATGTATCCCGGAAAGGAGGGTAAAATTACCCCCAAATGATAGAGTTGTAGATGAAAATAAGTATCATCTATAGCCTGGAAGGAACAATGTTCCCTGTGTGTCACTGATGGAGAGAGAGCGCCCTCCCCTTCTTCACCGATAGCATCTGGGTCACAGGCTTTCTCCTAGGTCAGGAAACGAAGCAGGAGCCTCTCTTCAGCCCCTCTTGCCCATGTTCTCATCCAACAGGAAAGCAGCTCATTATGTTGCCCCTGGAGGCAAGAGTACATGCAAGTAGATTAAGACAAAATCACAGTGGTATCTTTATAAACAGCAAGATGCAATCAAATTTATAAGGTGCCATTACCTAAATAAAAGGTAATTAAACCTTTCTTTATTCAATACAAAACGGCCTGATTATAGAATTGCCACTGTGAATGACTAATGGCGCTGGGCTCCTTTATGAAATGGAAGCCATTAAAAACTCAAACATCCTCAGGTACATTGTGCTTACTGATGGACGGTCAGTCGCTATTTCTGGATAATAAATAAATGGGGGGGAGAGGTGCATCATCTTCAAATGAGGGCCTATTTGTCATCTCCACCCTGCAGTTGAGAAGACCAAGGCTCTGGGGAGTAAATTCAATTGCCCCAAATCACACAGTTACAAAGTGTACAGTTTAAGCATAACTATGACCCCAGAATTATCTAAGTACTTGGTTCCCTTCTACTGAACACCAGTGTGTGTGCACAGCTCCAAGTCGGCACACAGGTGGTGTTCAGGCTTCCAGGCTTCTTTTATTTGTTGTTGTTGTTGCTGGTGATGGTGGTGGTAGTGGTGGTGGTGTGGTGGTGGTGGGGGTACTTTTTGGGATAGAGTCTTATCTGTAACCCAGACTGGCCTCAGACTTGCAGCAATCCTCCTGCTTCAGCCCCCCCCAAGTGCTAGGGTTATAGGCATGTGCCACCATGCCAGACATGTTGTTCAGACTTCTTTTTGTTGTTGTTTTTTGTTTTTCGAGACAGGGTTTCTCTGTGTAGCTTTGCGCCTTTCCTGGAACTCGCTTTGGAGACCAGGCTGGCCTCGAACTCACAGAGATCCGCCTGCCTCTGCCTCCTGAATGCTGGGATTAAAGGCGTGCGCCACCACCACCCCCAGACTTCTTAAAAACTAAAAAAACTTTCGGAGTTGGGGATGTGGCTCAGGTGGTGGGGTGCTTGCCTACCATGCACAAAGCCCTGGGTTAGGTCCCCAGTACCACATAAACTGGATATAGTAGTACATGCCTGTGATGCCAGCACTTGAGAGGTGGGGGTAGAAGGGTCAAAAGGTCAAGGTTGTTCTCATAATAAGCTCAAGGGCAAACTGAACTATATTACACACTGTCTCGAAAATAAAATAAATCATTACTTTAAAAAATTTAAAAGTTCTACTAGGCTTTCTATTTTTTAATATAATTTTATAAAGCATGTAATTGGACTTGGTATCAGGAGGAGTACAAAAGGACAAGATATCTACTTCAAGATGTATTTCCATAGTTCTTTGCACGTTTGTTTACATTGATCCGACTTACAACTGGCAAACCACATGTGAGATGGGATCCTGGTGCCATCCGTATCTCGTGGCTTCTTGGACTTGCAGAAAGGAATGGATACCATCCAGTATGGAAGGATTTCATTTAGTAGCTGGAGCTGCTTGTTAAAGGGAGAGGTACAGGGGCGAGGTGGCACCCATCTGTGATCCCAGACGATGAGACTGAGGCAGGAAGAATGTGGTTACACAGTGAGACCGTCTCAAAAAGGAGGTACTGCACGCCTTTAATCCCTGTGCTCAAGATGCAGAAGCAGGAAGATCTCTGTGAATTTGAGGCCAGCCTGGTCTCCAAAGTGAGCTCCGAGCCAGCCAAAGCTACACAGTAAGACCTTGTCTCAAAAAAAAAGAAAGAAAAAAGGAAGGAAGAGAAAGGAGGTGAAGGAAAAGAAGAAGAATGGAGGAGGAGGAGGAGGAGGAAGAAGAGAAGGAAGGGGAGGAGGAGGAAGGGGAGGAGGAGGAGGAAATTGAGGACGGGAGCAAGGCCATCAAGTACAGACAGGGGGAGAGCCTGACTAAAGCCAGGTAGATCTGAGACGTCCTCACCAAATGCCAACCCAAAGGGCTTGTGTTTCACATGCAGCCAGCAGCAGAGGCTAATTGTCCCAGGACTGCACCCCTAAATTCCATTTACCACAAACTGTAAATGACAAATGTCAGTCAAACCGCCAACACTTCCTGCACATCGAGTTGCTGATGAAGTCAGCAAGGGCTTCTCATTAATAATATCTGTCACCGCTTATCAACTGGGCAAAGACTTGCATCAAACATTCTAGGCAGGAACTGAAGGAAATGGCACGGACCCTTTCTTCTGTGACATATATGGCCACTGCCATCGTGTGGCGATAAAGGAAACAGCTGTGCTGTTCTGAATAGATCCTACAAAAAAAAAAAAAAAAAAAAAAAAAGTTTCCTAACTAGAGATGCAAAAGCTGAGTTTCTTATGAAACACCGAAGCCACTAGCATATGACAAGAGAGTCATAGAGGCATGAGTAAGACTGCCTTGTGTTCTGGAATATTTATTGTGTATAATAGCTAATGAGCTGCAGTTTCACTTCAAAGAAGCATTCTTGTCACTGGTCTACCAACTCCTATTTAAACCTCGCAGACCTAGCGTGGGACACAAGCCCAGCCGTGACCCTTTATGACCAGTAATCTAGCAGACACGCATCAGGATGTCTGATTAGGAGAACATCTTACCATACTAGAATGGCATAAAACTAACCTCCTCTTCTCCCTGCTCAAACAGGACGATTTGCTAACAGAGCCTCTGTGGGAGGTTCGGGTCCTGAGGCAGCTCCTGTGCCATGAGCACACTGGACCCCCAATGAGGCGGTGGCTCCAGAATATTCCTCAGCCCTGAGTTTGCAGAGAAAAAGGAAGGGGGCCCCTGAGATCTCCCACTGTTTTTTTTTTTTTTTTTTTTTTTGTCAATTTTTCACTGAGCAGATCCTAAAGTTTGTGTCTCAGCCTGGGTACCTGGCAGACAGAGAGAATGATGGGATTGGATCTCTGTCCCCCAGACCAGTGGGAGAAACAGACACAGAAGTTGATTGATTCCCAAGTGCAGCGATGAGGCGGTGAGGCTAGAGTGACATTGCAAGGTGAGGGCTATGCTCTAGCTGTGTTGTATAAAGTGTTTGCCATATGCTGGGTGCTGTTTTAACTGTTTACAGACATAAATCCACTGATGCTGGTATGATCTAGTTCCTAAGATGGTCTTCTTTTTACAATGAGGAACTCCGAGATTGAGTCCAGCCAGCAAGTCACAGAACCAATGATCTGAACCCAGGACTCCTCTTCCAAGATGATCAGATAAGAAAACTCACATTACACAACTCTACAGGACCACTCTGGTTAGTCCGTGTGACATATGGAGCCCTGAGCCCCACTTATTTCACATGGTAGCACATTGCCTTGGGCTGCCACAGTAGTAGCCAAGACTGGTCTAGCTCAGGCGAGTCCATTGATGGTTTTCTGGAGGGGGACATTCCTGACATGGGGATACGGTATTCTGACGGAAGAAACAGTCAGTGATAAGGCATAAAAACACCTGATACAGGTGAGAGTTGTGCTCGCTGGGTCTGGATGTGATACCAGGATGAGTGACAGGGGATGAGGCAAGAGCCAGTGGCCAGCTAAGTCCTTGGAACATCTGACAGCCATGGGCATTATAGAATTATTTTAAGAATGAAGTTGTATCATCCAATGCCTTGGAGGGAGGCCAGATCATTAGGTGGACTAATTAGGAGACGATTACAATAATAAGGCAATAAATCTCAACTAGACACTGGCTGTTGGGATAAAGAAGGAAAAAATTGCATTTGAGAGACGCTCATGGATACAGATGACTGGGTGCTTTATTTATTAGTCCAAGACATCCCATCATCTGACGATAAAGCACAAGCCTCCCAGGAGAGCAGATAAGACCTGCCCCATCTGGACCCAGTCCCCTTTCAGCAGGTGCTAACCTTGAAGAATGTGGACAGGTTCTCTGGGCTACTTGTCTGCTCCCCACACTCACAGGCTATGATCCTATGATCCTGGGTCTCTTGGGGTCCCTGTTACCAAACACTCTTTTGTTTTTTTGTTTGTTTCTTTGTTTGTTTGTTTGTTTTTTGAGACAGGGTTTCTCTGTGTAGTTTTGGTGCCTGTCCTGGATCTCACTCTGTAGACCAGGCTGGCCTCGAACTCACAGAGATCCGCCTGGCTCTGCCTTTCAAGTGCTGGGATTAAAGATGTGCACCACCACCGCCCGGCTTCAAACACTCATTTTTTACATGCATTTCAAATGGTAACTCACTGACTTAAACATCTACGAAGTGCTGGTAATATAGCTCAGTTGGTAGAATGCTTGCCTAGTATGAATGAAGCCCTGAGTTTGATACCCAACACTGTATAAACTGGGCTTAGTGGTGTACACTGGAACCCCAAACCTTGGGTAGTGGAAATAGGAGGATCAGAAGTTCAAGGTTATTTTCAGCTACACAGGGAATCTAAGGACAGCCTGGGCTACATGAGACTCTACTTAAAAAAGAAGAAAGAAAAAAAAAACCGAGCAAACAAAGAAAAATCTACTGGATACCCTTCTTATCATCATTCCCTAGGTCTGAAATGCTTCTTGGTACACAAGAACCCAGTGGTCTTCCAATGTGGCTCCTTGGTAGCTTCTGTTGCGTGTGCCCCCCTTTTCCTATGGACTGGCTCCTTCTCACCCACACCTCTCAAACTTGGTCGTGCAGACAAGTCACCTGGGAATATTGATAACGACACAAATCCTGAGGTGATGGTTGTGGGCAGGGCCCAAGACTATGTACTTCTCAGAAGACCCCAGCAGACAGCATTAGAAAGGCAAACACATAGATTCCTTAGAATCATCTGACGAAAAAGCAATTAAAACTGCTGGTTTTTATTCTCTATGCAGATAATTTACATACAATAAAATGCACAGACTCTAAATCTACAATTTGATGGATTTTGGAAAGTATATATACCCCTTGCTGGGTGGTGGTAGCACACACCTTTAATCCCAACACTTGGGAGGCAGAGGCAGATGGATCTCTGTGAATTCAAGGCTAGCCTGGTCTACAGAGTGTGTTCCAGGACAGCCAAGGCTACACAGAGAAATTCTGGAATGTCAATATTTCTAGAAAGTTTCTACTTGACCTTCATTTCTGTATGTGTGTGTATATATGTATATGTATGTGTGTATATGTATATATTATGTATGTGTTGCATATATAATATATACACCACACACATACACATCCCTGTGGCCCCAATAAAGAATGTCAATATTTCTAGAAAGTTTCCATTCAACCTTCAATTCTCTGTATACACACACACACACACACACACACACACACACACACACACACACCCCTATGGCCCAGTAAAGAATATCAATATCAATATTTCTAGAAAGTTTCCATTCAACCTTCATTTCTGTTGCTATGACAAAATACCATGACACAAAAAAAATTTAGAGGGTTTGAGAGTTAGCTCAGTGCTTAAGATCACTGGCTACTCTGCTTCTTAGCACCCATGTCAGGGAGCTCACAACTGACTGTAATAATGGCTCCAGGAGATCCATTGCCCTCTTCTGACCTCTGAAGGCACCACCATACATGTGGAATACACACACATAGATGAAAAAGATATTTTAAAAGCAACTTCTTTAAGCTTACAATTCCAGGTTGCAATCTATCACAGCGGAAGAAGCCACAGTGACAGGGGCTTGCAGCAGCTAGCCACATCCCATTCACATCTAGAGCAGAGGGAGACAAACACAACCTTGCTACTTGCTTGCTCTCAGCCGACTTTCTCCTCTCTTGTATTGTTCAAGACCTCTTGCCCAGGGAATAGTGTCGCCCACAGTGGGCTGGGTCTTCCTACATCAATTATCAATCAAGGCCATCCCACAGACATGCCCCTGGACCAACCTGATCTAGACAATCCCTCATTAAGACTCTCTTCCCAGGTGACTCTAGGTGTTAACTGTTAAAACTAGTTTCCTGTTCCTCTTTCCATTCAATCCCAAGTAAAGATGGCTCAACCCAAAATGGCATGGTCCAAGCAAGTAGTTTTCTGATTCAAGAGTTTTGATCTAAGGATGTTGTATTAGTCAAATTCTCTAGAGGAACAGAACTGATAGGATGAATATATGTGTGAATATATATATTAATAGATCATACATATATATGGGAATTATTAAAGTGGCTTGCAGGCTGTGGTCCAGCTAGTCCAATAATGGCTACCCACCAATGAAACGTCCAAGAATCCAATAGTTGTTCAGGCCATGAGGCTGGATATCTCAATTGGTCTTCAGTATAAACCAGGGGGCATGTGACCTACTTCTTCCAAGTAGACCCCCATCTTCTACCCTTCACTAGCTCCCAATAATGGTATCATCTTATGCATTTACCAAGGGTTTAGCCTATTCACTATGTCAGCACCCTCGCGACCTCAATGATTCTACATGAAGTGTGTGTGTGTGTGTGTGTGTAGTGTGTGGGTATGTTTGCATAGTGTGGGGGTGTGCTGATAGTATGTATGGAGGCCTAAGGTTGCCTTCAGATATATTCCTTAATTATTAACCAGACTATACACGGAGAAGAAGGTTCTCTCACTTAGACCTGGAGTTCACGTATTCGCCCACCTTTTTTTCTGGTGACTCCCTGTCTCCACGTCCCGCTGCACTGGCGTTGCGTGGGATCCACCAACCCCACTCAGCTGAGTGGGACCAGAACCCCAGTCCCCGCTTGTACAGCAAGCACTTTGCCCACTGAGCCATTCCCCCACCTCCTCCTACGCGTTTTTTCAATCTGTCCAAGCTGTCTGCCAAGATTTACCATCGTAGATTTCAACACACGGACTCTGAGAAGACACAGACACTCAGACCGTGGCAGTAGCTCAGTCCTGAGGTGACAGACAGGGAGCACATGGAAGCCTCCTGGAAGAGAGAATGGAGGGAGGGACAGGCATTCCTAGCCAGGCCAGAGAGGATAAGAGGAAGCATTTTAGTTTTTCATCCACCTGCCTCTGCCTCCCGGGAAATGGGATGAGAGGCGTATATTGCCACACTCAGCTACTCATCGGTTCCTTGAAAACCTTGGCCCTAACAGTCACATCTCATCTTTCAAACAGGCCTATGGTAAGGCACGAGACAAGCTTCTTCTTTTACGGCCATGGAAACTGAGGTTTGAAGAGGTTGACTTAAAGGCACACATTGGTCAGCTAGGAAGCAAAGTCTCTGACCTCCAGGAAAGCTGTTTCCCACCCCACAGCTCTTCCTGGGAGGGCAGAGGCCAGCCAAGTGGCAGGAATCACAAGTGCTCTCCAGGGATCCAGACTACACGCAGCCTGTGAAGGAAAGCAGTCCTGGATGGCAGGACGGAGCCACCAGCGCTCTCTACAATCTGTTCCTTTGCAGGTGAACCTCAGACCTGAGGAGTCTCCTCACTGAGGAACGACGCTTGCCTCCCTAGGTCGTGGTCCCCGGGGCTGACTAACCTTCTCTCCACACTGTACTAATTGGCTTGTGTCCTCTGTGTGTTTCAGCCTCTTGCTTCCCCCTGCTGCACCATGAAAATCCTGTTTAGTGACGTTCTGCTGCTCAGCCTGCTCTCCAGCGTGTTCAGCAGCTGTCCCAGGGACTGTCTCACCTGCCAGCAGAAGCTCCGCCCAGACCCAGACAGCTTCAACTTGAAGGTATGTCCGGAAGGAGGTCAAGGGACTATCCTCTTCCTTGCCATCTCCTCCCCTTGACTTCAAAGCAGATGATAAATGAGGCGTTCAGGTCTCTCCCAGGACTTGTGCAGTGTCATGTGACCAGGATGAAACAGGTGGAGCTGAGCTGAATCTTCCTACTATGAACCCTGTAGACCTCCCTCTTTCCAGCCAGACCCCTATAGTCTTCCCTCTCTACCACCAGACCCCTGTGGTCCTCCCTCTTAATCTTCCAATAAATATCTGTTCATGATGCCCTTGTCCCAGTGTTATGCATAATACATGTATTATGTATACAGAAAAGTAAAGTCTTCTTCAACCCCATGAATTAATTACTTTTTGCTGTGACAAAAACCTTTGAAACTTAGGGTTTGTTTTGGCTGACAGTTTCAGAGCACAGTCCATCATGGGAGAGACAGCCTGGAGGCAAGAACTTGAGGCAGGCTGGGTGGTGGTGGTGGTGGTGGTGGTGGTGGTGGTGGTGGTGGTGCATGCCTTTAATCCCAGCACTCGGGAGGCAGAGGCAGGCGGATCTCCGTAAGTTCAAAGCCAACCTGGTCTACAGAGCGAGTTCCAGGACAGGCTCCAAAGCTACACAGAGAAACCCTGTCTGGAAAAACCAAAGAAAAGAACTTGAGGCAGCTGGTCACATTGTATCCACAGTCGGGAAGCATAGAGCGATGAACACTGGTGCTCAGCTCACATCTTCTTTACTCAATCTTGGACTCCAGCTCTTGGGGTGGAGCTACCCGCACTCAGGGTGGGGTTCTCATCCTCAATAAACCCTCTTGAAACATCCTCATCAACTGTGTCTCCTACACAATCCTAAACCCCCAAGTTGACGATGAAGATCGACTGTTATACTCCAGGAATCAGAGAGAATCTCCCTTTCCTTACTTTCTGCAGTGTCACAGGATTAATATTCTCACGTCATCACACACTGTTTCAAGTGATTTCTTTCTATATAACTTATTCTCCATTCCCCCATCTGCTGAACATGGATATCGTCATCCATTTTTTATATTGCAAGTAATTCTGCAATGAGCCTCCAAAATGCTCTCTTGTGTTTTAAATTTCCAACTTGAAGTACAAAACATTAAATTATTATTCATTAAATGAACTGCTTTCTTACTCCTTTAATTTCAGCTTAGATAGCTTTTCTCTCCTATATAACTCAATTATTTATTTTTCCTTTGAAGTCAATAAAGCTGCTTTCAAGGCACTATGCTTCAAACCCCTCTGCCTTTCAAAACAAGCGAGTAATGGCTGTTCCTTAAGGCAAATACATATGCAAACACAAAACCCAGTGTAACTGGTGCCCAGTACACCTTGCTCTCCCGGCTCCAGGTAGAACTGTGACCTCAGCCCCAAGAGACAAGCACTACACTCTTGCAGGCCTGGGCACACCTGTCTTCTGGGCAGGAAGGCACAGTCACGCAATCAGGAAGGGCAGCCCAGATGACCCCTCAAAGGGATGTGTTTCTGATGCTCATCCATCCTATTTTCCTCTAGGGATCTGTCTGCCTAGAGGATAGCTCATCCTTCAAGAAGCATCTCTCGCTTCTCTTGCCTGACTGATGGCTCTCTTCCCTCTCTGTCTACCCTTTCCCAGCCTTTTATATTGACCTCTGTTCCTCTGCCCAGTCCCTAAACAGGGATGGCAAGATGCCTGCTTCTTGCCCCTCCGTCCCTCTCCTTCTGAGATGCCACTACATATCCAGGCTTTTATCTCCCAGGCTGCAGGTAACTGGTCAAAGGGACCCCTGACCTTCTCTCTTGGGCTCAAGCCCAGATCCAAGGCATTCTTTACAGCTGCCAGGGGAACCCTGGGGATCTTTGCTGCCCTACCGCCTTCTACCTGCCTCTCTCTTCCTCTACCCACTAACACCACTTATACTTCAGGGCCAAAGTTAAGCTTCACCGCCTAAAAAAACAAACACGCTGTTCCCTCAAAAAGGCAAAGGTGAGATTCGAGTGGAGTTTTGATCTGAAAATTCACAGGAGAATCCGAGGTAAAGCTAAGCAGTACACAGGAAGAAGGAAATAAGAGGCTTCTAGAAGACCCAAACCAAGACAGGAGGGTGAGGCTAAGGTCAGGACCAGCTGGGAAGAGCTAGAGAGATGGCGTGGTCAGGTTGATGGTCTCCACTAGACACCGTGGTGCTTGGGGAAACAGAGCAGCCGCAGAGAGTTTCTGGCACTCCGGGGTCTGGTTTGGGTATGAGAATGAGCTCCCACAGGGTAGATTACACGTTTAGCCCCACGTGCCCAACCTGCCTGTGTTCTAGGCCATTGCTGTAGACCACACACAGATAGGAAGGGCCACTGTACGTAGGAAGAAAATTAACACCACCCAGGTTTGTTCTCTTCACAGTGACCTTTATTTTCAATATACACGCAGACTTAACCACCTACTCTCCCACCCCCAGTTTCTTTAACTAATCTGACCTTGAATTTCTTGTGGAAATGAAATAAAATTCTTCTTCCTGGGTGATACTCATGGGTTGTACTTATTCTGGCTCTTGGTGCCATAGCCAGCTCTCCCCCTCCCCATCTCCCCCCCCCTCCCTGGTCCTTTCTCTCTTTCTGGCTAAGGTCTGAGTTCCTTTGCTGACCTACCTAGGTATCCCAGCATGGGGCCCAGTGTGTGGCCCATAACAGGGCTCAGGCAGCCTGCCTTAAGGAAATGGTAAGACTCTCAGAACATTAGGCTCCTTGCTGTGAACATCCTGGGCAGCCACTGTAAGGTCTTACATTTGGTTCTTTCTGGGGTGGTGAAGAATTAGAAGCGAGCTTCTATCTCTCCATTAGCATCTCAAATCTTTGGGGTCCGGACAACACTCACTTTACTTCCTAGAAACAAGTCAGAAAATGGATTAGTAAAAGCCTCACAGTCAGAGATAAACGCTTTGCAGTGCTGGCTGCCCCCCCCCCAAGTCCCCCCTCCAGCCCCCTGTTGCTTGCTTGTTTTTCTGTTTCTAGTTCCTATTTTCCCTTTTAACCCATTTTAAATAGAACAAAATGCCAAGGATGTGAGCAATTATGTCTCATTTTCTGAGACTGCAAATCTTGCCCAGGTCTGCTTTGATGAGGAATGATGGAGGGACTTACATTTCAGCCAGGGTCACCTACCAGTCTCTCTCCCAGATTATGTAATCCTGACTTGTTCCCAGGATCCTCAGGACACCTGGCTCCATCAGAAATTTTTCTATTTCTACTCCTGGTAGGTGGCCCAAGTGTGGCTGGCTCTTTGTTAGACTATAATTTTGGTCAGCAAATGACTCACCCATTGCAGTGTCCTCTGCTTCTTCAACTAACTGTCAGCGGCACTTATTCCGTCGGTCCAAGTAGAAGAATCTAAATTCACAGAGTTATTTCAGAGTCCAAGACGAAGACAACACACTCTCCAAAAACGTTTTAGGGAAGTGCATTTAAAAGTCCTAAAACTGTTGCAACGGGAGCTGCCTCCTGGCATCTCTGCCTGCAGCTAGTGAAAATTCTTTGCAGGTGATTGGCAGCAGAAGCTCTTGTAATGGATTTTTCCCATGCTATTTATTCATCTGCCGCCCTGGATAGTGTGTCTGCCTTTGAATACACACACACACACACACACACACACACACACACACACACACATCCAATATATTATGTATATTCAATATATATACATATATATGGGGAGTATATATACATGAGTGCAGTTGCCCATAGAGGCTGAAAGAGGGTGTCAGGTTCCCTGCAGCTGGAGGTACAGGTAGCTGTGAGCCAACCATAAGTGCTAGGAACTGAAGTTGGGTCGTCTATGAGAGCAGTATGTGCACTTAAACCACTGTACCATCTCTCCAGCCTCCGAATTTATTTTCATGAATTTTGCAGTGGTTAGGAATGAACCTACGGCTCTGTGAATGACCAGGCAGGTGTGTTGTAGCTGAGTTATATCCCTAGCCATGCCTTCGAATGTTCTGGCAAGGCCTCCTAGAACAAATAACTCCTAAGCATAACTCAGCCTGAAACAGGAACCAAACCGCGCAGTGGCTGTCGTCACTCCCCTCAAAGGACTCATGTGTTTGTTTGATAGACAGAGAGAGGCTAGAAGGCAGGCCTGACCTCTATGGCTAGGTCACACCCTCCGCCTGCACCCTAATCTTTGATCCAGACATCCAAATGGCCTTTTGCGCAGTCTCCTCAGAAGCCCGGCTTGACAAATCAATTTGGCACCGTTCTAGAGTCCAGATGCTCCTGCAAACTCTGGCTTAATATAGCAATGTCATCATCATGACTGAGAAAATGTGTCCAGCTCACTTAATAAGCCACTAACCCATCCCTGTGAAGCAGCTGATGAGGACCCCAGACCAGAGGCTTAAGCATTAGGCTCGTATGCCCATATGGCTCTAAAAATGTGGTTGTACATTTGGATACCCCAGGTTTGCCTCAAACCTTATTCTAAACCAACCGTTGGTGATGATTTGGTCAGTATCTAATTTATCTGGCAGTGTGCTGAATCTCAGTAAAGACTGTGGCATCTGGTTTGATCACAAAATTTCATTTGCTCTCACTGACACAAAATCCAATTACCATCTGGCATTAGAAGCCCAGGAGTGCTCAGTTCTAGTGGCTTCTAGACGTGTCTCTTCCACCTGTAAACCAAAGGAGCAGAAAGTTCAGCAAGCATTGAGGGTTCCTTCTCTGCGAAGGAAACAAGGGTACCCAAAGGCTGAGCTGCTCCCAGTCCCACCGGTCTAGTGACCTTACCAGTATTCCCATACCCCCACGTGCCCCTGTTGACTCTGGAGAATGCTGTTTAAGGGAATCTGCCACCACAGCCATGAGGAGCTGGACAACTATTTGTGGCTGGCATCTGTTCTGTGTACCAAAGGGCTTTTACTAACATCTTCAGCGTCCACAGAGCATTAGAAGACACATGTGGACTCAGTTGGTTAAGGAATCCACCTTGCAAGAATGAGGACCTGAGTTCACACTCCAGAATCTGGGTTGGACCAATGTACATATACATGTTACGGAAATTATTTTCACATTAACTTATTTATCAGAATGAAAACTTACAATGTTTTGTTTAACATTCATTAATAAATACTTATGATATAAAATTGCAATACATTTTATAATTAATTATTATATTAATTATTATTAATTTTATAATTAATTATTTTGGAATGCAGGGGAAAAAAGCAGGGCATGGTGGCCTGTGCTTATACTCCCAGCACTGGGACTGTGGAGACAGGAGACTCCCTGGGATTCAATGACCAGCCAGTCTAGCCTAATTGATAAGCTCCAAGCCAATGAGAGACCTTGCCTCAAAGGAAATGGACAGCATTCCTGAAGATGACACCCAAGACTGTTCTCTGGCCTTCACACACACATTCATATACACACACATACATGCACATTAAAAAAAGATACATGTTATGACAACCAAATGTGTCCATACACTGGAATGTCCAGAACTCGAGAGAATTTCATTGACTGCCTACTAGTCACTATAAAGAGAAGATACTTACCCAGGACTCAACTATGAATAAGATGTGCCCCTAACTTTTTAGACTATGCTTTATAAAGTGTTGTGACTATCTGTATCTCTCATTAAAATCCCCTTGGGAGGAATGCAAAGTTGGGTGGGAACACAGAGGCAAGACAGAGCACTTCCTTCCATGGAACCAAAAGAAGATGATAAGATAAAGAGGTAGAATTAGAATGTGGCCATGTCCACAAGGATGGGTGCAAAAACGGCCATTCCATCAGAGGGCACACAGTGACAAAAGGCAGGGAGGTTCATGAGGTATAGGAGGAGCCCTGTGTGCCCAGGGGGGCTGTGAAGGAGAAGGAGTTAGAAGTAAGATGTAAAGGTAGGCTGGGCCACATGGTACAAGTACTTCTATGCCCTGCTCAGGAGTCTGGAGATGTGTCCAAGGCAAGACAAAGTACCAGGCAGTTGTGGGCAGGGTGTGATGGAATTAGAGTAATTCTCCTGGACCTGCCAGGGGCCTCACATGGATTTGAATGCAAAGAGAGATGGGAAGATCGGTGGGAGGCTTCTGTCTTCTGAGACACACTGAGGCAGTGGCAGCTGGAATGGAAAACGTAGGCAAATGCCCTACTGCATTGATGGGGGGTGGGGGGAGAAGGAAGGCAAAAATGTTCCCAGAGTTTAGACTCTCACTTAGCGCTAAAGACATGGTTCCCTTGAACTTCCTACTCTTCCTAGCAGCTTACAAATGGCTGTAACTCCAGCTTCAGGGGGTTCTCTGCTGGCCTCCACCAGCACCCACACCCATATGTGCATACACACAAAAATAAATAAATCTTTTTTAAAAAAATTCAACTTTGGAGCCAGGCGGTGGTGGCGCACGCCTTTAATCCCAGCACTTGGGAGGCAGAGCCAGGAGGATCTCTGTGAGTTCGAGGCCAGCCTGGGCTACAAAGTGAGTTCCAGGAAAGGTGCAAAGCTACACAGAGAAACCCTGTCTCGAAAAAGCAAAAAAAATTCAACTTTGGGATAACAAACCACACCCAGAGAGAGCCAGAGAAGGCAAGAAAAAAGGTGGACTAAAGTGGTGTGATGGTTAACTTGATTTGCCAACTTAACACAAGCTAGAATCACATAGCACAAGGATCTCAATAAGGGATAGGCTGTATTGGGTTGGCCTGTGAGCATGTCTGTGGGGGATTGCCTTAACTGATGTGAGAAGACCTAGCCTACTGTGGGCAGCACCATTCCCTAGGCAGGGGCTCCTGAACTATGCAACAGTTGAGCACAAGCAAGCATGTAAGCGGGCAAGATGACTGTGCTTTTGACTGTGGATGTGATATGACCAGTTGTCTCAAGTTCCTGATGTTCTGACTTCCCTGCAATGATGGACGGTAACCTGGAATCATACATAAACCCTTTCTCCCCTAAGTTGCTTTTTGTCGGGATATTTTATCACAGCAGTAGAAATAAAAGTACAGCAAGTGGGGAGAATATCATACATGAGAATTAAATTCACTTGCTGGTATCAAAGACCTAAAGGTAACAGGGAGCCATTGAAACAGAGATTTGGTGATCCACAAGTGAGTTCAGGGCTGGTGTCTGTCACAGCTCTAGGGTCTTCTGTCGTTATATTCTGCCAGAATATTGTCCCCATGCTCATTTGGCTTCCAGCACAGGACACCACCTTGTGGTTTCAGGACCGCAACAGGACAGCCCAAAGTGCCCACCTTGCAAACCAGACGCCGAAGGAAAGTGAGAAAGGAGGGAAAGGGTGCTTTTTCCTGCCAAGTCAGCCCCAAGTTCATTGCAGGCCCCAACTGGTCACTTTCATGCTTGCCAGCCACTTCTGACTACAGGGAGGTGGGGAAATGCACTATCGCCTCCGGGAAGGAATCTGGTGTTACGTTCTAGGGAAGAGAGATGGCTCTGGGTGGGCAGTGGACAGCCTGTGTACCGCAAGGAGTTCAGGGAGCCAGGCAAGAGTGCTACAGTTTGATGGGGGCTCTTGAAACACCCTTCATCACAATGGCAAAGTCAAGGAGAAGGGAGACTTCTTTCTTCTGAGTAAGGCCAGGAACATGGCAAGAGCCAGGTGTAGCCGGAAATTTCCCAGCAGTCCAGACGAATCTCTCCCACCCGCGGTCCCACAGCCGCTTATAAAATAATCACTCAGAGGCTTATATTAACTACAGACTTCATGGCCTATGGCTTCAGCTTCTTGCTAGCTAGCTCTTTTAAATTAGCCCATTTCTATAAATCCATAAGTTGCCACGTGGCTGTGGCGTTACCGGTCTGCTGACATCTTGTTGCTCCTTAGGAGGTGGGTTCGAGTCTCCCCTGACTCCACTCTTCTTCATCTTGTCTTCAGTTTAGATGTACCACCTAACCTTATCCTGCCCTGCCCTAGGCCAGTGCAGCTTTATTTATGGAAGCCACACATATTCACAGCATACAGAAAGATATCTCACAGCAGTCAGGGGTGAAACCAAAATGCACATAGTAAGAAAAGTCAGTAGAGACTTCCAGGAAACCCAAACAGAGATAGAAGGGCAGGACCAAGGTCAGGACCAGCAAGAGGGTGCTGGTAAGATGGCATGGTCCAACTGCTGGTCTTCACTAGAGGATGTGGTGCTTGGGGAGGCTGGCCAACAGCAGAGAGTTCCTGGGGCACTGCCTGGCTTGTATCTAAGAAGATACAGGTCCAGTAGGTTGCAGGTTTAGCTCCACATGCCCAGCCTGCCTACATCCGGAGTCTCTTGGACATTACTTGCTATAAAGGATGTACAAATAGGAGTAACTAGAATAAATAGAATGAAAATTAGTCACCCTAGGGTTAGTCTTTACATAGTGGCTTTTGTTTAGTTCCCATTTGGTTGTGTACACAGCTGTGTGGTATATGTGAATGTCTGTGCACCTGTGTGCATCTGTGTCTTCCTCTGTCACTCTCTACCTTGTTTCTTGAGACAGTCTCCCTCAGGGCATCCAGAGCTCATCAGCTGATTAGAATGGCTGACTGTGGAGCTCCAGGGAGCTGCCTGTCTCCACCCTCTCAGCCCTCACTCTAGGGTTATAAACAAGTACCCCCATGCCCAGCTGTCACATGGGTGCTGGGGAACTGAACTCAGGTCTTCATGCTCGTACAGCAGGCCTTTTACCAACCAAGCCATCTCCCCAGTTAAAGCATGACCTTAAAATACGCCTGCAGCTATAATCCCATGCTTCCCCCATTTCTGTAACCAGTCTGTCCTTCCCTGGCCCAATGGGAGAAATAGAATTCTTTTACCTGAGTAACACTCATGAGCTATGCTAGGCTCCAAAAGCCTAAGGCTATAGCAGGGTATAATTTGGAATGCCTCCATGCTGTATTAACTTGCAGGATTGCCTGAAGATAAAGGAACCACAACTCTGAACCCTGGTTTCTTTGTTGGTTAGATAATGGAGCAGAGTCAGGGGGTTCTCTGTTTCCAACTCTGAAACTGTGCAAATTTGGGGGAGGGAGGGTAGCTATATGTAAAACTGCTGCACAAAGGTTGGGGAGATGGCTCATCAGTAGTACTGGATAGTTTTATGTCAGCTTGGCACAAGCTAAAGTCATCTTGAGAGGAGGGAACCTCAATTAAAAACATGCCTCCCTAAGATCAGGCTGTAGGCAAGCCTGTGGGGCATTTTCTTAATTAGTGATTGTTGTGGAAGGGCCCAGCCCATTATGGGTGGTGTCATCCCTGGGTTAATAGTCCTGAGTTCTTTAAGAAAGCAGGCTGAGCAGGCCATGAGGAACAAGCCAGTAAGCAGCACTCCTCCATGGCCTCTGCATCAGCACCTGCCTCCAGGTTCCTGCCATGTTTGAGTTCCTGTCCTGACTTCCTTCAATGATAGACTGTGATGTGAAAGTGTAAAACCATATAAACCCTTTCCTCTCCAGGTTGCTTTGGTCATGGTGTTTCATCACAGCAACAGTAACCCTAACCAAGACATCAGTAAAAGGCTTGCTACACAGGCATGAGGATCTGTGTTCGATTCCCAGCACCCACGTAAAAGTACAGCATGGAGGCACGTACTTGTGATCCCAGCACTAGGGAAGCAGAAACAGGAGGATCCCTGAGGCTTGCCGACCAGCCCGTAAAGCCCAACTGGCTCAGGTCATCCAGGTCAATAAGAGATCCTATCTCAAAAAAAATAAAGTGGAGGGGCCAGTGAGATGGTTCATTGGGTAAAGGTGCTTCTACTCAAATCCAGTGACCTGAATTTGATTCCTGGAAGCCACATAAAGGTAGAAGGAGACTCCACATAAGTGTCCCCTGGCCTCCACACTTGCACACAATAATATTATAATAATTAATAATAATAATATATTATTATAAAAGAAAATTATATTGAAAATCAAGCGGAGAGTGATAGAGGAAGAAAATCAATGTCGACCTCTGCTCTACACACACACACACACACACACACACACACACACATGCGCATACATACATGTGCACCTCCACGCATACATACACCGCTGCGCAATACTTGAGAACTAGCACTTCAGAAGCATGTGACTTGGAACAGCTTTAGACGATTCTCTGTCTTGGCTCATCCCTGGGTTTGTCCCCTTTTCTCTCCCTCCCGCCTGTGTCTTTGCAGGTGTGCATCCTCCAGTGTGAAGAAAAGGTCTTACCCAGTCCTCTCTGGACTGCATGCGCCAAAGTCATGACCAGCGGCTCTGGGCAGCTCAGCCCCGCTGACCCAGAGCTCGTATCAGCGGCTCTTTACCAGCCAAAAGCCTCGGAGATGCAGCATCTGAAGCGAATGCCCCGGGTCAGGAGCTTGGCGCAAGCAACAGATACAGAGCCCGGCACAGATGATGCCGAGCAGGTGGAGCAGAAGCAGCTGCAGAAGAGGTTTGGGGGCTTCACTGGGGCCCGGAAGTCAGCCCGGAAGTTGGCCAACCAGAA
This sequence comes from Peromyscus aztecus, assembly GCA_902168405.1. Taxonomy (NCBI): domain Eukaryota; kingdom Metazoa; phylum Chordata; class Mammalia; order Rodentia; family Cricetidae; genus Peromyscus; species Peromyscus aztecus. Next base: position 28,333 of record CABHPQ010173484.1, read on the forward strand.
GCGGTTCAGTGAGTTTATGAGGCAGTACCTGGTCCTGAGCATGCAATCGAGCCAGCGCCGGCGCACTCTGCACCAGAATGGTAATGTGTAGCCAGAAGGAGCCCCTCCCAGCTGCACCGGCCACTGCAACCCATGAGTGAGTTGGGCGCCAATTAGCAGGGGGCAAGAAGTGACCTCATATACCCAACTGTCCTAGGCCTAAAAACATACTGGCCAGCCCCAAACACACACATACACACCACACACACACACACACACACACACACACACACCCCACACACCCCACACACCACACCACCCAATCCCTCTCCCCTCCCCCCCCCCCCACACACACATCTCAAGGACTCCAGCCCTCAGGAGGCTTGGTTGGTGAAGAAATTCACATCTCTGCCTCCTACCCATTTCTCCAGGGAGAAAGATTTTCCCACCATTCTCCTTGAGGCTGACCACTCCCATTCAGAGACTGGTTACCATGGGGATAATAGTAGTATGTTAAGATAACTAATTCCTCTATAGCTCTCCAGGAGCTTAGTTACTATGGGGACAGTTAAGTGGACCAATTCTAACAGCCAGTTACCATAGCAACCATTCAGCTCACCTTTCCTCAGAGACTTTATCTGCAAAAAAAACCCCAATAGCCAGCCCTCCTCTTAGCCATTTGCAAAAGGCTGATTACCGCTCTACTTCAAAGACAGTTTATCCATTTCACCCTACATCTCAAGGTGGATAAACTCCATGGAAACCATTAATATTTCCCATTTCCCCCTGCCAAAGACTTTTTGTTGGGACCCAGAGTTATGCTTTTTGTTCTTATTTTTCTTCCACTAACAATTAGGTCATCCTCACACTTTTCCAAGGAAAGACAAGTTCTTTATCATTAATGGCATCCTTGCTGAACCAGGCCTCCAGAATCTGGCCCAATGGAGCTAGTAGGTTTTTAGAATATGTACTAAGGAAGAATGAGTCTTTTATCTTCAGTTTCTTTTTTCTTCATCTCTTCCCAGGATGCCACTTGTGGTCTCTTCCTTTGCTTCATTCCCACCCCCCGGGTACACACTTACACAGTCATATAAAGCCTCAGAAAACACACAGCAAAGACCAAGTTACTGCCAGCTGATTCCAAATCCAGCTCTCTCCAGCCATCACCAGTACATAACTAGGGAGCGGCATTAGGAATTAGCACAGTGGATTTAGGAGAAAGCCCAACCGTTAAATCTGTGTCCCTTCATCCATACACGCCAATGAGCAGAGCCCCACACATCTCCCGAGACAGCTTGGAAACACAGCCTCAGACAAAGCACAAGTTAGTCTGACCATATTATGTTGCCCCAACAGAAGCCACTTCCCAGCTCTGACGCAGAAAAGAAAAATGCATGCATCCTCTTCTTTTTGCTTCCCACACATCCAAGGTAGCCATGTCATTCATGGTCCTCTTTCGAGAGAGAGTCATCATACGCTAATCTTTGGTGCCCACGCTCTGGCACAGGGCCAGCCCACAGGGCCCAAGCTGAAAGGCCACTTGTTTGCGGCAAGTTTATCCCCAAAGATGAATAGATTTATTGGGGGGAGGGGGTTGCTGCATTTGTCTTAACAGAATGGTTCATCTCCAAAGGTCCTGAGTGAACTTGCACTCCGTTCTTGACAAGCATTCTATTTCTTTCTAAGCCAGACCTGTCTGATATCCAGTAGTAAATCTTCCAGAAGTGGCAGGAATTCTTCTAAGTCTTAATGGCATTCTTTACAGGAGCCCTTAAGGGACACCAAAGCCCATATCTAATTTTAAACCACAGCAATATTCTTTACCTAAAGACAGTCTAAGATCAGTCCCATTAGCAAGAATCAATTTATTTGGGGGAAAAAAAAAAAACTATTTGAGCCAGACCATTGGCTTTTCTGATTTTCTATTATCCTTCCAGCTGAGAGGGGCTGTAACAGGGCTGGTAACTGGTCTCTGTCTGCTGCTTTGCTCAACGTGCAGAGTTCTTGATGGAAACATTAGCCAGCTCATTTGTGTATTATTAATAGCTGTCCTGTCGCCATGTAACCCGCTCCCTCCCCCCCCCCCCCCCCCCCCTCCCCCCCCCCCCCATCTGTACATGCATGGTGGTGAGTTCCAGAGTGGATGTGTGTTAATGAGCCAGTCCTAGCCAGCTGAGACCTTGTGCTTATCTGCATGCACACAACCCAACTTGCCCCCTGCCATTATAGAAATCCTTCCACTCTGGCCAGTTCCCATTGCTGAAGTTGTTCCTGGCGTCTTACGATGTCGATGCCAATCTATACACACTCAGAAGATTGGAGTCGGGAGAGGGGGCCACCCAGCACTGGAGTGGAATAAAGAGCCTGTTCAAAAGTGTAGCGGCAGCTTAAGAAGACAGGGCACTGCAATGCAGACCCTGCCCTAGACAGCGCTGTGAGAAGGGCACAGCAGGCCTTGGGGTCAGCCTCTCCTGCTCTGACCTATGCTTCCGATACTTCCTGCTGGGTCCAGCCTTGAGACCTCAGCAGCACATTCACGATCCCGTATTCCCAGCATCTAGCTTAGAGAGCCTGTGTCAGATGAGAGACCTTTCAGGACACCGTTTTAACACAGATGCTGAGAGCTGGGGAGGGGATGGGTGTTACCAGGAAAAGGCTTGTCTCGGAGCCTTTTATGTCACAGCTCATCAGCCTCCCATGTCTCAAATGCATCACTCCTGCCCGTGGTAGGCAAAAGCAGCAGGTAAGTGGCAGGCATCAAGTGAGGACCCCTTCTGGTCACTTGGGAAATCCTTCCTTTCACTTGCTGTGGTGGCTTACTTTGGGTTGCTTTAGTCGCCTGGGCAAACAGGATGGATGGCTCCGCAGACCTGTTGGATTTGACATTGCAATCCTTTCTGTCTGTCTCCTCAGGCATCCAGGTGATCCCCCGAACCGCATGTGTCCACGCCCAGACCTGCCGGCCGGGAGTCAGGATTCCTTCTTCCCTGAGGCACTGAGTACCCACAGCACCTCCCTGCCCAGTCGTCACCCTCTCCCCCACGGCATGTTTCACCACAACCCTGTTGCTACATCAGAGTGTATTTTTGTAATTCCTCCAGCTAACATTTTAACGGCCCCACCTCCTCGCGCATCTTCTGCCCTCTCGTAGGGCCAGGTGAGAGGAACATGAAGTCAGACCTGGGGTTTTGCCTCGTCACTGCCATAATCTGTTTGTAAAAGAGCTGTTCTTTTTGACCGGTCGTTTGAAACAGCTCTCTCCATTAAACTTCTACTGAGCAAATGGTTAGTAAACGCGTTGGCTGTTTTTTAAGTGATAAGGATGAAGCATGGGGCTCTGCGAACACACACTGTGAGAGCTGCCTCTCCCAGAGGCACAGGCTGGAAACTCACAGCTATGTGGGCCCTAAATCTGGCGCAAGGAGATGCTGGGACATGACCACACCAAGGGCAACAGGCAAGGGCACGGTGACGCCAGATGCAAACGGCTGTGTGAACGTGTGAGCAGGGGTCGGAGGGGGAGACAGGAGTTCTCAACTTTTGAGTCTCTCCAGCTGCTCTCGGGGCCCCACTCCCAGCTCTGGACCCAGCGGAAACTATTTTTAACAGCTTCCAGGTGATGCAAAGAGCCTGTTGGGTTGGTGCCCGTGGGTTGTGACAGAAGCAAGTGACACTGGCCCACCTACTTTTTTCTCATGTAACACTAAACATGGTAAGGTGTGTGACGGTCGAAGTCCAGCCAGGAAACATATGGAGAACCGAACTGGAGTAACTGACCAGTTCAATGTCTATGCGGTAGACAGCTGTCACGGTCCATTTGCTCCCGCTGAAATGACAGAGTACAACTGTTTTTCTATAACCTCGGGGAACTAGTTCCAGGACCCCCTGTGAGTAGTAAAATCATCCATTGCACAAAATACACACAAGCCTCTGTATATCAAAATTATTTCTATCTATGCTATCTAATACAACATAAATAGCATGCACACAGCTGTTTTATTGTATTGCTTAGGGAATAATGAGAAAGGTCTGTATTTGGTCGGGACAGATGCAATTTGTGTTTTTAAGATTCTCAGTCTGCCGTTGGTTTAATCTGCTGCTGCGGAACCCACACAGACCCGTGGACAATTGTACCACAGAATGGGTAAATTATGAGCAATGGTTAATTTACTCTGCTCACACTTCTTGAGGTCAAAAAGCAAAAGATCAAGGGGCTTTCGCTGTCCAGTCATGTCGGGGAGCCTTAGAACCCACCCCGGGAGACAGCTGCTAGGCTCAGAAGCAGTTCTCCACTCCTCTGGGTCTCTCTCTCAGCAGCCACTCACTCCAGCTCCTGCCTTTCCTGAATGGGATGTCAGCACAATGCAAAAAAATATCCCAGGTCTCCTTCCTGCACTCCATTCACTCCCTTAAAGTCTTCTAAGAGCTGAGCAGGGTGGTGCACACCTGGAATCTCAGCCTCAAGAGACAAGAGGCAGCCATAATGGACTGCGTAGAGAAAACCTGAAGGGGGGCGGGGGGATGGGGGCAGATAATTCTTACAAGGGCAACACAATCCCCTTCATACTCCAAATGTCCTTTAAACATTTAAAAACATCCCCCGGCAACTTCCTGCAGCCTGGTTTGACAGGCTCTTGGGATGATTAAAGTTGAATAAGCCAATGGCAGGGCGGGGGTGCTTTCTGCTTCTAGGACCGTGCCCACAGAGGCCAGCTCAGCTATCATCTGTCTACAACCTGTGAAAGCCAAAGCTCTCCGGAGCAGACTACACTGAGAAGCCCTTCTGTAGACACCCCGCTATGGTTTGGACATGTTTCAGGAGGTCCCCAACCTTCATGTGCTTGAGGCAGGGTGGCAGTGGGAGGTGGTGCCTGAGGAAGGGATCTCAGCCTCTCTGGCTTCCTATTTTCACACTGTGACCCCTCCCTTGGTATGAGTTCCCAACACTGCCACCTGTTTGGGAGGTGATGTGTACAAGAAGTCCCTTGCAAGAGTCTGAAAACCATGTTGTTCGGTCTTTCAGCCTCTAAACCTCTTTCTCTAAAAGTTAGCCCGCCACAGGTTATTTTATTATAGCTAAGAAAAGCTGATGAATATAGAGAATGTGATTTTCTCTTAACTTCCCAGCCCATTCCCCATCAGTATGCCCAAAATAATGGCCGCCTTTGAAAATGAATGTAAGCCATAGAAAATACTCACTGCCCAATTACAACACCAATACCATTACCCCACCTTACCCCAGTATGTGCTCTCTCAGCAAGACAGTCAACCTCCACACCTCACTACCCTCAGCTGTTAAAGAAGCTGTTCTCAAGCTGTGGGTCGTGACCCCTTGGGGGGGTCGCATATCAGATTTTTACATTAGAATTCCTAACAGTAGCAAAATTACAGTTATGAAGTAGCAACAAAAGTAATTTTATGGTTGGGGGGTCACCACAACATGAGGAACTGTATGAAAGGGTCTCGGCGTCAGGAAGGTTTGAGAGCCACGGCGGTTACACGCATTAGGCCTCATCCGTGGCACGTGTGACCTCCTTGAATTTGTTTTAGCGCTGAACCTAGAACCAGTCACGTGCTCCTCCACTGAGCGGCATCCCCAACCAACCTACTAAACCATACACAAATGAGTGTCACACGGTATCTTCTGCAGCTCATCGTAGGAGCAGGAAAGAACTCAGTGCAGGCACACACGAGGTCAGACAATGTACCATTTTATTCCTTATAAAATATATTTCATATCATTGCTGTAAAAACATTACATTTCATTTCACATTTAAAAAAAATCTTAACAGTAAAAATAATACTTGGAAGACAGCGGGGCCGGGGTGGGGGTGGGGGTGAAGCGTCTACAGGACAGATTCACGGATGGGATTCTTCTCCCTTCTTGCTTTGCTTTCATCTTTTTAACATTTTTAAATTTTTTTTCTTTTTTTTTTTTTCTTTTTTCCTTTTTTTTTTTTTTTTTTTGCCCCTGGTAAAGTCAGAACCTGGAGTGACCAGAAAGTCACAGAACAGCTATCTTCCACCCAATCAGTTTCCATATCCAATCTCACAGGGTCCTCTAAGGCGATCGAGCTTTGCACTCACTGGGACAAGGCAGCCATTGCTCGCAGGACAGTCTCAAGTGGCAACACGGCTCTCGGGGCCAGGTTAAAAGCCTCATCACTGATTCAAGCCTGTTGTTACCAGAGGCTTTGTACCCGAGACCTCGGCTGGCCACAGACAGTGCCCACGGGCTCGCGGCTGCTCCCAACATGGCGCCGGGTCTGAAGGTCACTCCGGGAGCGCTCTCAGTAATGGGGACAGGGCTAGACAGTGCCCCGAGATAACTGTTCGCAAGCTAGGTCCTGTTGCTTTCAAAAGCACACCTGTGGCAGGTACCTTCACCCAGTCAGATTCCGAACCCATGGGGCTGGGAAGCAGGGAGATAAGAGAGATGAAGGAAGCAGCGGCCCGACGGCTGGGTGTGCTCACACGCCACCCCTGGCCCTTCAAACCCAAAGCCAGACCGTGTATCAGGAACCAATACGAAAGCGTCAAGACATAGGGAGAAGGGGGGGGGGCTACCGAGGCAGAAAAAAGAGAGAGAGAATGCAGACACGAAAGGCTGCACAGACATGGAATACAGAACCGAACAAAAGCAAAACTCCCTCAGTTTTTAAACCATCCATCAATTCCTTTTCTTCCCCTCTTACTATCCTGCCCGGCACGCCAATGGCACAGGAGGCCTGCTTCCAATGGAGAAAATCATTACAGTCAGTTACATCCGCAAGCTCCACACCACGGCTGGGATTACAATGCCTCTGCGGAAGTGGAGGCTTAGTCCACGCTGGGATTAAGAAGGGGAGAGGAGAGCCTCCTGGTGGGGTCTCTCCACGTCCAGAAACTCTCTGTCTCTATAGTCCCCTCCCCTCTCCAGTAAGATTGGAAGCTGAGCATCATGGGAAGCAAAGAGAGGAAACAAACTTCTGCTGGCAGCTCTTAAATATCCATGAGGTTGGAGGGGCAGAAGGGCCCGGGGTCACCTCTGGCTGGCCTGGTTTATTATAAAAACACCCCTACCAAAGACACTCGTGTCTCTCCCCTCCATCAGCAGCCCAGGCTACCACTACACCCTTCATGCACATCACACACACACACAATCTCTTAGCTTCTTGTGTGTACTTAGTGTGTCTCAGACTGAAAAGCAGACATTGTGTTTCCCGTGTAAGGCCACCAGTGGAGCCTCAGTGGTCAGGAGAATGGTCTCCGTGACAACTAATGAGTCAATACCACTCAGTCCCTGGAGAGGTGGCCTGGTGGCACTCCCTGAGCCTGTGACACCTGGGACTCCAGTCCAAGACAGCTGGGTCCTGGAAGTCATGTTCAGCAGGCGCAGAGGCAGAGTCTGCTAGGATCTCCCAGAGACCCCCCTAGGGAAAGAAGGCTTCATCCTCAAAGACTTCCACACCAGACAAGAGGACAAGAACCTCTGTGACACTCGGGAGGGAAAAGACCTCAGGAAGGATTTTACTCAGGGGGAGCAAAGTTTCTGTGGAGACCTCCACATTTCCTCGCAGTGCTGGAAGGATGCTCAGGGTAGTGTTTCAAGGCCACATTCTCAAACTGAATTCATATTAGCCTTTTGGCTAGTATTTTGGGGGACAGGCTTTGAGAAGAAGCCATATAATGTTTACTGGCATGCAACCCAACATCTGAGGGGACTCAGATCCCAAAGTTGCCACCGAAGAAGGGTGTCCCCTCTTCCATCCCCAGAAGCTGCTCCAACAGAAGTAACACTGCACCTCATCAAAGTACAGCCACCTGCTCTTCCCAGAGTCCCGCTACTGCTCCCTGGGGCATCCACCTGCCAGAATGTCTTACTTTTTTTTTCTTTTCTTTTCCTAAGAAAAGGAAATTCATTTTGCTCACAGTCCATTCTGGAATAGCTAAAGGAGCAAAGGATTCACCAGCTCAGCACAAAAAAAAAAAAAAAGGGCAAGGCATCCTGTCCTACTTTTGATGCGTACAAACTAGTCCCCAAGAGGGTGGGGGAGGGGGGGTAATTCTTTGGTCTCTGGTTCGCTGCAGAATACCCTTGGTCAATTTTGGCTCTCTTCTATTTTAGGGGGAAAAAATATTTTCATTTTGTTTTTTCTTTTAAAAATAAAACATTCCCACAAGGGGGAGAAAGTGTTTTTAAGTGTTAAATCTTAGCCAATGGAGCCCCAGCTGCCCACGTCCACTCCACGTCGCTCTGTGTTCTGCTGATGGCCGCAGGCCTGGAGACCCTCTGGCTGCCAGGCAGGGTGGGGAGCGGGGCTGGGAGAGGCAGGCTCAGTCCAGGAAGCGCTGGCAAGCCTTCTTCCACCGGCAGGCTGTGCACCACTGGTCCCGATGCTCTATGCCGTACACCTTACGGCACTTCTTGGCTTCTCCGCGGGCTTTCCTGGCAAGGAATGAAAACGAGGGTAGCATCACGCAAGGGAGGTTAGACCCAGATAACAGCCAAGCACGTGTCGCGCATGGGGCTGGAAGGGGTGGCTTCTGGCAGAAGTCAGTGCCGCTCACAGCAGCGGGAGGCTCAAGGCGGAGAAGCCAGCTCCGCTGGGTGTGGCCTCCCTCCGGGGACTGACCTTGGAGACTACAGTTGGGATGCAGACTCAAAGTCTAACATCACCAGCGCGGACGGCGCGTTTTGGGCAGAAACCCGAAGGCTAAGGACGAGATGGCTCACCTGGAGCTGCTCTGCGCCCGGGGTGGGGAGGTGACGATCAAGTGAGATTTCACGGTGGGTGGCGGCTGCTGGGGCTCGCTGAAGCTGAGTGACCGGCTCCGGACCTGGATAGGAGGGTATAAGCACAGCTGTGAGCATGAGACCTGCCCCCCCTCAGGACTGGGAGGCACCCTGGGCTCCGCCATGCATGCCTCCCTGAGCCCCAGAGCAGGTGCTGGTGCAGGGGGACCGTGCAGCCTCCCCTAGAAGAACATCCTCAGGAGATGGGATCAGGTCAGGCAGAGACAGGAGCCACCCTTAAGACTTTAGGGGACTTAGACGGAGTTACCACACAAAGGGTTGTGGTGGTATTGTATTCCCCAAAATATTGTGTACCTTAATAAACTTATCTGGGGTCAGAGAACAGGACAGCCACAATGTTAAACATGAGGATAGGCAGTGGTAGCATACGCCTTTAATCCTAGCATTCCAGAGGTAGAAAGCCATGTGTTCAAGGATACACCCAAGCATGGTGACCCACACCTTTAATCCCAGACAGCAAGCCTTTAATCCCAGGGAGTGGTGGTAGAAAGCAGAAAGGTATATAAGGCGTGAGGACCAGACACGAGAGGCATTTGCCCTGGAGAGGCATTTGCCCTGGAGAAGCATTCAGGCTTCTAGCAGCAGTTCAGCTGAGACCCATTTTAGATGAAGACTCAGAGGCTTCCAGTCTGAGGAAACAAGACCAGCTGAGGATCTAGCGACGTGAGATAGCTGTGGCTTGTTCTATCTCTCTGACCTTCCAGTGTTCACCCCAATACCCGCCTCAGGTTTGATTTTATTAAGACTCTTTAAGATTCATGCTACAAAGGGTAAATGGAAGCATTGTACGGCCTCCGTGACACCTCCCGTCAGCTAGGTTCTGCTGTGTGTGATAGATACTTCTCTGTGGTAGACACTTGAAACTAGAGCCACCCCTGTGTGGTTCTAAGGACCTCCAGTGTCTCTCAGTTCAGCAGAGTCAAGGGTACAAGTTCGTGGTGGCCTGAGACTTCTAGTCCAGCCCCCACGGCCTCCGAGTGCTCCTACAATCTTCTGTCTTGTTCTCCTTTCTGACAGCCCCACACTCCATCCCTTCCTTTCATCTGAGCATCAGAACTCTGACAAGCACTCATAGACACTCACGGTGTCTGTCTATGCATAGTGTCACAGCACATGTCTAAGGAAGAAAACTGCTCCATCCTGACTCCCCTGAAGTGCCCTTCTAACTGCTGAGAGGAGCTGTAGCCAGACAGAGGAGGACACACGGCGATCTTCAGGAAGTATGGCGGCAGAGACAGGCAACACCAGCCATATACTATGCTACCAGTGGCACAGTCCCCCAGCCCTGGGGATGTATGCAAGAACTTTGGGGGTATTGGAGTACACACTCACCGGAGAGAGGGGGGAGGTGGTGGTAGGGGCAGCAGCCCAGCTGATGCTGGTGTAGATGTGGGGAGAGACAGGGATCTGGAAGGAGGGCAGAGCCTGCAGAGACAAGAGTGTGTCAGCCTGTGCTCCAACTAAGGAAGCATCTGCCTCAGGTCCCAGGAACTTCCCATTTGCAACAGAAGGCATATCTCTGCCTAGTCAAGAGCCTAGAAAACACCAAGACAGCTACACAGGTTTTCCCATGAGCAGCCTCAAGGCATCTAACCCATCATCAGCACAGCCTCCTTCTTCCAGAGAGGCTCCAATGTTACTCTGTAACCCTCCCCTTGGGGATGCATATGTGCCAGCCTCAAGATTTAGACCTTTCAGGGTGTTATTCAGTGGCTGGATCACCTATTGAGAACATGCTTCAGGCAAAAAGTCCAAAGCCTTCTGAGTCTGAGCAGTATTAAGGACAGAACTGCCAGGCAATTCCTCAGGAGTGGGGATACAGGCAGGGATGCCTGGCTTAGGTCTATCTCTAACGGTACTGGCCACAATGCCCAGATGCCACAGGGTCAGCTAAGGCTGAACCTTAGCCAGACACAAACTAAGTGGCCACTAATTCTAATGAGGAGAGCCTGCTTTTTTTGTAGTTTTTCTTACTGAAAGTACTACTGGTTTGGGGTTTGTTTTCTGTTTTGTTTGCCCTTACTCCGTAGCCCAAGCTGACCTTGACTCCCAGGTGCCAGCAGTATAAGCATGCACAAGCACACCTGGTTGGAGGCACTACTTTTTTATTTACGAACTTGCAAATCAGTTAAGTCTGCTCAAGTCCAACTACAAACACAGAAAAGGTTTTTAAACCAGCATATGGGAATGTGAACCTAGCTTGCAGGGCGAGGGTCATTCTAAATGACACCGTCCTCCTCAACATGACAACGTTCCCAGGCCCGTGAGAATAATGGAGTTGTCTCCCTTGGCCTATGCCGTGTCCTCCCGTGTCTTGAGGAAACGGCACTTTGACAACTTATAATTAGCGCTAGCCAAATCCTCATCGCTAACCCCAGCTCCACCATGCACTTCACGAGAGCAGGGGTCATGCCCTACTCTAACTGGAAGGCTTACCTAACCCAGTAGGTGCTCAGAGCAGCACCATTCAGTGTAACCCACTCCTCGGTGCTAAGGAGTTACCTGGGAAGCCCCACCCGATCCTGTCGATGCTTCTAGCCAGCCTTGGAAGTGACAGCCCGCACTTCACATTGCACACCTGACATGGTTAGACTTCTCATCTGCACTGAGTGTTACAGTGTCTGCTGTTGCTATTTCTGAGACTCTGAGACAGGGCTTACATGTAGCCCAAGCTGGCTCTAAACCCCCCACATAGGTGAGGATGACCCTGAACTCCGATTCCTCCTGTCTCCTCCACCCTGAGTGCTGGGATCGCAGGTGTGTGCCCCTGCCCTGAGTTTATGCTGTGCTCAGGTTCAACCCAGAGCCCTGTGCATGTTCAGTAAGCAACTCTACCAACCGGCCTACATCCCAGCCTTCCCTTTTCCTTCTCTGTGGAAGGAAGATTAGCCACTCAGCCAAAAGGCTCAGTCTTCAACCAAGGTGCTCAGAGGCCTGGGCTCTGACAGCCAGTGACCACTGAGATCCCAGGCTAACTTAAGGCCCCACACATAACGCCTGCTCCAAACCTGGTACGCGTGGTCAGCCTGAATGTGCCAGAAGGAGCCAGGAGCTGACTTGCTGAGTGCAACGGACGGCAGGGAAGACTCCGGGCCAGCGTGTTCCGGGCCAGAGGACTGGCCTTTGGGTGGAGGCAACGAAAGAGGAGCAAGGGACGGACTGGTCACACGGGAGGTGGGGGCTGGCTCGCCGCTGGGTGTCCCAGGGCCCGGGGGGGCAGCCACGGCCAGAGCGGATTCTTCCTTCAGCTGCATCTCTGTATAGTAAAAGTCTTCCTCCCGCTTGAACTGATCAGAGTCCACGGTGTCCCTGTGTGGAACAGACATTTGGCCGTCCATTAAGGATACGCCGCCTCGGTTTGAAGCCAGGGGAAAGGAAGGTATAAGGAGGCCGGGCGGCGGCGGCGCACGCCTTTCATCCCAGCACTCGGGAGGCAGAGCCAGGCGGATCTCTGTGAGTTCGAGGCCAGCCTGGTCTAGAGAGCGAGATCCAGGACAGGGACCAAAACACGACACAGAGAAACCCTGTCTTGAAAGAAAAAAAAAAAAAAAAAGAAAGGTACAAGGAGGAAGTGACTGCTTGGGTGCATCCAGGAAGCTGGGGGGTGGTACCCAAGGAAAGACCCAGGAGCCCTGCTCTCAGAGGCCACCATAAGGGATTAGAACATGCCCACCGATGGAAGCTGTTCTTCCCGGCACGAGGGCTCGCACAATGGCAACCACGTATGAGTACGGACCCAGTCCTTGGCGTGGGCCCTCTTGGGGCCCGCCCCATCTACAGCATGCTCTGGAGCCCTGTGAGGCAGTTCACAGCAGAGGCGCTGCCCTGGGGGTTCTGTACAGAGGCGAGGCCCCTCACATCAGTGTCACAGCGCTGATACAGACCTAACTCCCACACACAGACGTAGAAGTACAACTTGGCCACTGTGTCGAAGCCGCAGAATCTCACCGGTGATTAAACCAAACTGTTCTATTTCTGCCCAGAACTGAAACATCTTGCTTCCTACCCCAGGTGGGAAGATACCACCCCAAGACACACAGAGATCACTCTCCGGCAACAGCATCAACCTTGACCATATATATAAAGAGTCTCCCCGCCCAGCGAAGACATCGTACATTCGGTGGTCAGGGAGGGGGACTGGGCAGTGCCCGTGGCTAGCCATTTCACAGAAGCATTCTGGGCTGCAAGGCCTGTGGAGTTAGCAGGGGGAGGCACACCTAAAAGGCACGTTAGGCAAGAGGCACTGAGCTCTGTACCTACCCCAGGTGGAGGGCTTTGACGTGTCGTTTGATGCCCACGATTGAGCGCAGAACTTTGCCACAGCTGGGCCACAGGCACTTGTACATCACCTTGACAGAGTTCTAGGGGGGGAAAGAAGTCTTAGTAACTGGTGCGTGTGAATCCTCTCCCCGGCCTCTCTCGTCCCTTGATGAGGACGTCGGCTGGCTGCCATCCTCAGACCTCCACACCCAAAAGAAAAACCTCTGGGGAAGGGGTTCCCGGAGAGCATAGAAACATGCACAAGAGGACCTGAGAGGTGACCTGGTGGCCACATAAACAAACAAACAAAAAGACACAGTGGCACACACTTGTGAGATCAAGGCGTGGCTGAGGCGGTAGATCCTGGACTCATGGGCCGCCCAGCCTAGCCTATGTGGTGAGCTCCAGACCCGTGAGAGAGCCTATCTCAGAAACTAAGATGGGGTGAGATGGGAGAAATGAACAGCACCTCAAGATAACACCTGAGGTTGACCTTCGGCCTCCATGTGCAGGCTCACCCACAAACATACACACCCCCAAAAAAAAGGTAAGGAAAAGGAAGCAGCCTCCGTCTAGGACTTCACAAGAGGTGCAGCAAAGGGAAACTGGCCACACCTGGGACCCGTGGGGATGGCCATCTCCACATGCTCGCCAGTCACCGGTCACCTACCTTCCTCTTGCGTGGGGCTGGTTCGTCCAACAGGAATGGGTCTGAGTCGGTCTCAAAGCCATGATCAGTTTGGGGGGACCCAAAGGCGTCACCCAGGTACTTGGGGCTGGCCTGAGGGTGGGGGGGCGAGGGGGTGGAGATGCCACTGCCCCCGCTCCAGTGCCCGCTGGTAGTGCTACTGCCGCTGTCGGACACGTCCCCGCTCTCCTTCCAGGGGTCACCGCAAGCTGCACGGGAAACTGGCCAGAGAGAGAGGTGAAAGGACACTCAGGGGGCTTATCCCCAGGAACAAAGAAAAAAAAAGGAGTACGTACATGATAAAAATTAAATATTATTATTATTATTTTATTTTATTTTATTTTATTTTTTTGGTTTTTCGAGACAGGGTTTCTCTGTGTAGCTTTGCGCCTTTCCTGGAACTCACTCTGTAGCCCAGGCTGGCCTCGAACTCACAGAGATCCGCCTGCCTCTTCCTCCCGAGTGCTGGGATTAAAGGCGTGCACCACCATCGCCCGGCTTAAATTTTAATTATTAAGGAAATCTCTTCCTGAACTACAAGATGAGGGAGGGCCGGTGCAAACGCTATGGCAATTTTTGGCGCTATGACTGCTCTGCCTGGTGGACATTTTTCTGCCCCGGCCACATGGGTCATCACTGACCACCGCATGCACACTGCAACTGTATTTCACTGAGGATGAATACAAAGAATACAATTAAAACCTAGTTCATGCTGTGCATGCTAAAAGGAGGAACCTTCCTCGCTCCAGCCTGGCTGAGAGCATCCACAGGGCGGAGGCAACACGGGCTGCCTTCTTGATGGATTTCCTGAAAAGTGCTTTTCAATCATTTCAACTTGGACAAGTGCAAAGAGGTGCAAAAAACTTCTCAGAACTTTCAGAGGCCCTGGGCTCTGGCCTGTCAGTGCAGGGGCCACCTGCCCCCTCAAACTCAAACATCTAAGAAGGAAGAATACAAATAACAAGCGGAGTTTTTATGCGGAGTTCTCTAATTCAAAAATATTTTAAATTGAAATTTTTTAAATATTTAATATTTTAAATGGTTAATATTAAAAAATATTTTACTTTGTTCTTTTTTGTGTGGAATCATGAGGATAAAACCAGGGGCCTTGTTCATATTAGGCAAGCACTCTAGCACTGAGCAAAACGTCAAGCCTAGTGGGTTTTTTTGTTTTGTTTTTTTACTTTTTTGCTTGATGGATCTGTAGGCTGCTTCAGGCTCAAGCTGGACTCTCGTGCCTTGCCTTCAAATCCAAGCCAACTGAT
>CABHPQ010173485.1:5863-31808 GCA_902168405.1 Peromyscus aztecus
TTTATAAAAAAAAAAAAAAAAAAAAGGAATCATAATGTAAATATTTTTGGAGATAGAGCTTTGTCAAATGGGTCACGACCCCCAGTTTAAGAACCACTGTTCAAAAATCTCAGCATATTTGATTATAGAATATACCCTACAGTTTAATGTATGTACCATACTAACTTGCTCAAAATCACAAAATTCTAGCACACATCTGGACCAACTTTATGCCTCAAGTAGGCCTACTTTTTTTATAGCTTTACTTATTTTTATACACATGAGTGTTTGCCTACACGCATGCCTGGTGTCCATGAGGCCTCACGAGGGTTTGAGATCCCCTGGAACTGGACTTATAGACAGTTGTGAGCTGTCATGTAGATGCTAGAAATTGAACCCAGGTCTTCTGCAAGAGTAAGGAATGTTCTAAATCGCTGAGCCATCTCTCCAGCCCCTATAATTAGAATTTTAAAGCTTGATAGTATTTCACAAATGATAAATACATTGTATTTTAATTTACATATATATCTCAGGTATGTTAATTACAGATTTAGTGTCTTACATGAGACAACTACCAGAAACTGTGGAGGAAGTTTCTTTGTTTCCAAATTTAAGGTTTAAGGGCATTTTTCAAATTTATAAATTGTTTTCTGTTTATTCAGAGGACCTCAAGATTTATCTTTTGGGGTTGAGGAGGCTCAGCAGCTAAAGGCACCCACTGCCAAGCCTCAGGGCAAGGCCTGGGTTCAATCTCAAGAAGCCAGGTGTGGAAAGAGAGAACTCACTTTTGCACATTGCTGCCTGACTTCCACACATGTGCACACACACAATAAACAGATATAAAAATCAACAAAGACTAAAGACACTGGTAGACTTTTTCAGAGATGGGTCACCCAGTCACTCTCACGGAGAACCCACTCGGTCACACAGCTGCTTGGAATGATTACTGTGAGTGTTTTTGTTTTGTGCATTTTAAAAATAATAGGTTGATCCCATTTTATCTAAGATTGTTTTTTGTGTCGATGCTGATTTGAGGTGGTGGAGGCAGAACCCAGGGTCTGTTCAGTGTCAAGTAAAAGCTCTAATACCAAGCCCAAGATTGATTTTCTTTTCCCCTGTTTGGGGAGAGGGGGTGAATGTTCTTTTCCTTCTGTCTTATAATATTCTCATAATTTCTCACTAGTATTTTCCAAAAGCTCATACTGTCCCCCTCAGAAAGTCTTGTCTTCTCCCTGCTTAGGTTTTGTGCCTAGTGCTATTCTAGCCAATCAGATCGGTGAAGTAGGACAAAGATCTCTGCCCTCATGGAGTTTGATTTTGTGTCTTCAATAGAAATGTCATTATGAAATAAAGATAATAATCTAGTGAGGGCTAGGCATGTAGCGCTGTTGGTGTTTGCCTAGCATGCATGGAGCCCTGGGTTTAACCAGTATAGCTGGGCATGGTCCCAGCTCCTGCAGTCTCGGCCCTGAAGAGGGAGAGATAGGAGGAGAGGTGCTCGTGGGTCTAATCCCACCACACGAGAGTAAAGACCATTGCCCAGGTTCTTCCGTCAATTTAAGCATGCTCTATTTTCAGACTCCCCTAAAGTGGGATTCGAAAATATAGCCTTGGGGGCTGGGGATTTAGCTCAGTGGTAGAGTGCTTGCCTAGCAAGTGCAAGGCCCTGGGTTTGGTACTCGGCTGGGGGGGGGGGGGGGGGGGGATATAACGTCAAACACAGGAAAAGGTAGGGCTTATATAGTCCAAAAAACTGCAAGACTAGTGGGTTTTCAAGAGTTGGGGGGGTTCCAGAGGAATTTTGGTCACATAGGAACTTGGCTGAACACTTACAAATTATTTGGCAGAACATCTTGTCTATCAGGATACATTCAAAGTATAAGTCAAATTCCACAGGGTGGGGAGCTTGTCGAATTCCAGAAACAGGTTAAAGTACAATTGACTTGAATTTTGCAGCAAACAGATATGAACTTGTGACCCTATAACAAAATGGCTTCCATCCTTGAGATGGAGTCAGGCTGGTCCAACATTGGTCATCCGCAGCTACATAGCATAAGGGGACATTCAAGGCCAGCCTAGGCTAAATGAAACAAAAGGAATAGTGAGTTGTAAGAGATCAATACAATGGGGAACACAAAAAGAAAGAATGGGGTCAGAGACTGGAAGCAAGCACATTTCTACCTTAAATAAGACGGTAAGGGTTGGACTCCGGGATAGGATGGCTTGTGAACATCGACTTCAAGTAGGGTGGAAGGAGGTGAACCACAGGGACATCCTGTGCAGAGGGTCGTAGACAGTCGGAAGAGACTCCAATTTATGTTGTCACTGAGTCTTAGTATCACGGTTTGCCTAATTCTATCTCTTTTCCTGTTTTCTTGTCTTTTTTTTTTTTTTTTTTTTTTCCAGAGCTGAGGACCAAACCTAGGGCCTTGCGCTTACTAGGCAAGTGCTCTACCACTGAGCTAAATCCCCAACCCTTCCTGTTTTCTTTTGAGGGGGGGGAAGGGTGCGTTTCGAGACAGGGTTTCTCTGTGTAGCTTTGCGCCTTTCCTGGAACTCACTTGGTAGCCCAGGCTGGCCTTGAACTCACAGAGATTCGCCTGCCTCTGCCTCCCGAGTGCTGGGATTAAAGGCGTGCGCCACCACCACAACCCCCACCACCACCCACCCACACACACACCCCGCTGTTTTCTTAAATAGTTGATTAGGAGAATTTTTTCCCTTTGACTATGGGGGGGGGGGGGGGGGCTGAGGGAATAGCTGAGGCAGGATTTCTCTATATAGCCTAGACTTATCCCAAACTCATCCTTCTGTGTGCGCAGATTATAGGCATATGCCACCATATCTAGTTCAAGAAAGGTACCTTTGAAAGCATCTGGCCTTGGCATCTTCTTTCGATTTTCTAAATACTTACTACCTTTTGTATGGTTATTTCCTTATGTAACTGTTTTATGTCCTGAGTCGATTTTGGGGACCACTGCACTGATGAACACACCATCGCTATTGTGGCAGTCAGTATTCTAACACAGAGAGGCAAGGGACTCCCAGGCCCTCTCCCCTAACTGAGGATCTATTGAGAGTTAATGGCTTGCAGGGAGGGAGAGCCCATTTTCTTTAAGGGTGTGGCCCGTGTTAGGTGGAGCATGTTCCAGTGGATGGCCACCATACTAAGGAGTATGTGGGCCACAGAGATGTGGAGCCAGTGGGTATCAAACAGGGGGTTGCACATGAACTTGGGAGGGACTGGAGAAGTGGTGGTGGATCTGATGGATAAAGAAGATCAAGATGACAGTTATGTGAATGTAGGAAGTTCTCAAATAATAAAGTATATTTAAAATGTTTTTACTCTCTAGTATAACTAGTTATACCATGGTTTTCATATCTAATATTCTTTGTCTTTTCCTTGACATTTACCATACATTTGTCTTTTTTAGTGGGTTTCTGGGGGTGGGGAATGATTTTTTATCTTCTTGTTTCTCTCTTCGGTTTCTTTGTTAAGCAATTTCATTGAAACACTTCGTTTCTTCTGTTCTTGGGCTTCTCAGTCCTCTCTAATTGAGATACAGTGCCAGCTTGACCCACTGTTAATGATTGTTTTAGCTAAAACATTAACTGCCAGTTGTCTCCGTCACCAAAGGGACATTATTCTTTCCGTAAGCAGTAACTGGTGCAGTGTGGCTGCTGTGCATTATTCTGGCTCAGTGAGTGTAACTCTGTTGATGGTTCTAGCCCTGTTCATTTCACCAGAGCTCTTCAGATGATCAGTTTGTCACACTTCCCACGTTTATTAGCTAGTTTTAATCTGTAAAGGAAAGTTTCTTCGCCAGGCACTGGTGGTGCACACCTCTAATCCCAGCACTCAGGAGGCAGAGGCAGCTGGATCTCTGAGTCTGAGGCCAGCCTGGTCTACAGACAAGTTCCAGGACTGCCTGGGCTACACAGATAGACCCCGTCTCGAAAAACCAAAAGGAAAAAAAAAAGTTTCTTCAAGGTTCTTTTTCCCTTTTAATTTTAATTTGTATTTGATCCAAGGGCTTGTTTTTCATTTGCTTGTTTGTGGAATTTACCTTTTCAGTGTATTTTAATTAATTAGTTGTTATTCTCTTTGATGCTCAAATTATCCCCCCTGTTGCTAGTGGATTCCCCTTGACACTGTGCCTTGTGTCCTGTTGGCATGCATTTGTTGTCCTGAGAACACTTCCTGTGTGGTACAAGACTGGCCAAGCCTACACTGTGCTTTCCCTACCCAAGGTCTGGAGTTGGCCATTTTTTCATGATCTCACTTCAGTTCAGTGTGTTTCTACCACACAATTTCTTCTCTTCAGAGTCGAACATTTTTGCCATAATAAAGTTGCATATTTGATTGTTAATACCTTCCATTGTTAAAGCGGGTTTTATGTTGGGCCTTTTGGAAAGCGGTAAAAGGTGCTTTTTGCTTCTGATGGAGTGATAGTGTACACGAAACCTTCCTGAGATTTCAGTCGGCCTGGGAATGAGACAGGGCGCATTTGATAGAGGGCTTGCTGAGCATCCTCGGGGCCCTGGCTCGGACTCCCAGACCACAAACTGGGAGTGACGGCATGCATCTGTAACCCCAACACTCTGGAGGTAGAGGATCAGATGTCTGAGGTCACTTTCCACTACACGGCAAGTGTAAGCCTGAGATTCACGAGACTGCCTAAAAAGAAAAACTTTTCAGTAAGGCAGTCAGTATTCTCTGGATTCAGGCCAGCTCAGGTTCAAGGCTTCTCAGATGCTAAGGTAGAGTTTCAAGACAGAATTTTAGTGGTATTCTGGTTTATAATTTAACATTCTAGGCAATAGTAGAGGGTTATTGATATATTTTGCCTTATTCTAAATATCAGCCACAGATATTATAAAAGTGCAAAAACAGGAATGAAAATAAATGTGACAAACCTTTATTATTTTGACTGCAAATAATTGTTCAAAAATCTGTTATATGAGCCGGGTAGTGGTGGCATACTCCTTTAATCCCAGCACTCAGGAGGCAGAGGCAGGCTGATCTCTGTGAGCTCAAGGCCAGCCTAGGGTTACACAGGAAAACCCTGTCTGAAAACACACACACACACAAAATTAACTATACAATTGAAAGTAAAAGTTGAGGGGCCAAGGCAATGGCTCATTGGGTAAAGGTACTTGCTGCCAAGACATGCCCCCTGAGCTCAGTCCCATGTAGTGAAGGAGAGAACTGACTCCCACGAGTTATTCTCTAATCTCTACATGCCCCCAACATTAAATACATACATACATACATACATAATAATTTTTACAAGAAAGTTACCCTGAGAGTTGACATTACTAATTCAAATCTAATCCAAATCATTAAAGCACCCTCCCCCCGAATTTTTAAAGCACAACTTTGTGAAAATGATTGTTGTCCATTTAGTCTGTTTTGATAAGTTTTCTGTTTTTGCTGTGTTTACTTTGAGGTTGTAAACTCCTTACGATACAAACGACATGTGTGGCTTACGTTCCCAACATTATTGGTAGAGTGCCATGAACATACTCAGGCAGTAAATATCTATCAGCTGCTGGGGTCCCCACCCACAGCTCAGTGCCTCTGGCACCATCTCTGTCCAGTTGGCATCCCTGGCAGAGAGCTAAGAATCTGGCATCTTCACTGAAATTCTTTTGTTTAAACAAGGCAGAGCAGTAGAGTGTTGAATTCTTGAAGGTTTTTCTAATTGGGCAGTTTCAGCCTTTTCCAATGTTGATCCATCTAGTCCTTCCCTGCTCACCAGGAGGCCCCCGAATGCCCACCTCACTGCCCTAACAAGGCACAGTGGGCGATTCTATAGTTTCTTCTCCATCTCTACAAAATGCCCTTACGTTCCATTGCTTTTCCTTCCTTTTCTATAATACACTGTCTCTTAGACAGGAAGGGAGGAGCTGGGCAGTGGTGGTGCACGCCTTTGACCCCAGCACTTTGATCGAAGCAGAAACAGGCGGATCTCTGAGTTCAAGGCCAGCTTGGTCTACATGAAAGTTCCAGGACAGCCAGGACTACACAGAAAAACCCTGTCTCAGACAAAAACAAAACAAAGGGAGGCCTTGTCTTATAAGCTGTTATTTAACTTTCTGATCTGATAAACAGTTCTATTAATATTTGTAGTTACTATCCAACGACATAAGAAAATGTGGTAATAAAGTAGAGTAAATTCTGTAACTGTTCTATGAATAAATTGATAGCCAACATCTATTAGCTAAGAAGTGTCTTCCTTTCTGATATCTTCTCCTTTTAGGATGTGTTTCAGTACTTATGAAACTCAACAGGGTTTCCCCCCACCTCTCATCTCAATTAAATATGTAAAAGTTCAAAGCATTTTCTCTCCTCCTTAGCTGTATGTAATGTTTCTGATGTTGTCAGGGCCTCTTAGTGCTTTTAGAAGTATCTTAAGGACTCATACACTTGTTATAATGCATCAAGTGTCTTGTTCTTTTTTGATGCACTTAAGAAGGAACAAAATTTGTAAGAACGCATTTCATGAATACCTGATGTAATACCTGTGTGAAAAGTACAATTATAAGAAGCAAAGACTTTCCCCCTGAGTTTGAAAAATTTTGATCATACCACCAAAAATGTTCCTAGGATCTTCTGCCTATTAAGCCAGAAAACGAAAAATCCCTTTCTGAAAACATGGATGCCTTTGAAAAAGTGAGAACAAAATTGGAGACACAGCCACAAGAAGAGTACGAGATCATCAATGCCGAGGTAAGCTGCGCTGCATCTCTTGTGAGAACTGTATGTATTGTCAGTTCAGAGGCAAACGAGCTACCTTATAGTTCATAGACTTAACGTCACATTACAGTCTTGTTGCATTTAGCCTTTCCAGCATGCTGAGCATTTTCAACTGTAAACAATAGACAGAACACCCTTAAAATTAAAACTTAAGTTAAAGCATGAAGTATAATAGATGAATTCTGGGTAGATGTTGGAGAACAACAGCTCTAGTGTAAATTTGTAGAGATTCCAAGAAGAGGTACATATAAAACTATACATTTCTGTATTATTTCAAAAGTATTTACATGTTGTGTCTACATTTTTATAAAAGGAAATTTGCTTTAATAAAGCTAAGTATACAGTTAATCATTTTATGATTTTCAGTCATAACTACGAAGTTGAAATAAATTGAACAAAGAGATCGAAAATCTTTAGTAAGACTGGAAAACAGGCCAGAGATTAGAAGTGAAAATCCCATACATAGTCAAATACAAAGAACAGTAACAATTCCAGATTCCAAATACGCCACTCATATAAAGTGTCTTAAGCTACCTGAAACCGAATAAGTCAATCCGCTGGCATTTACGGTGTATACACTTTGTCCCAGCACAGTATACTCTGTGTAAAATCAAGTCAGAACTGCACAGTTGATGGCGGTGATTTAAAAAGGAAGGATGCCAGAATATCAATTGGCATTTCAAGCCGGCCACAGTTTTCTGATCTCTATCATTTTGGATTATCTTAAAGATGCCACTTGACATTGTTAATGGCATTGTTACAGGCATTAGGTGAATGAGCATAGATTTTGCTTTGCCCTTGCATTTGTATATTGGAAATCGCCAGCAATTCTGAACGTAGGAAAGCTGTTTCTTGCTACTTGTTGTAAAAATGGTCCATTTCATATTCACTCATGTAGTTCAGTAGATCTGCCTCTTATGATATATCATGATAGGTCTCATCCCTTCATCTGAAGTAGCCATCCGTTAAACAATTAAGTTATTATAATTAAGTCACGTCTCTTTTCATTGTCAGATTAAGCATGGCGGTTTTGTTTATTACCAAGAAGGTTGCTGCCTGGTTCGCTCCAAAGACGAAGAAGGTAATTTGTGGCAAACCACAATTCTTCCTTAATGATGACCTGGCTTTTCAGGTTTCACATTTTTAGCAGGAAACTTCATAGTAGTTGCTCCAAGCTATTAGAATAGATTTCTTAAAGATTATTTCTAATTTTTTTCAATGATTGGTTCTTAATATCTGGGTTGACTTAAGACAGTGTTAAGAACCACGCTCAGAAGCATTAACAGGGAGAGTGGAGACGGAATCCAGCATGTTGTGTGTGTGTTCTGTGTCTCGGTGCTGTGCTAGGCACTTCGCGTACACAATGTGTATCTTTTGTACTCTTTGTAAGTGTTGTAGTCTGTAAATACTAGACCAGCAGTTCTCAGCCTGTGGGTCACGACCCCTTTGGCAAACTTCTGTCTCCAAAAATATTTATATTATGATTCATAACAATAGCAAAATTACAGTTATAAAGTAGCAGTGAAATAATGTTATGGTTGGGGGTCACCACAACATGAAGAACTGCATTAAAGGGTCACATCATTAGGAAGGTTGAGAACCACTGGACTAGACCATCAAAATAGCTCATAGGTTATAATAGAATAATATTGAGTAAACTATTTTTAAATAACGACTGTAGAAGGACATCAGTATTTGGCCTCAGAATGTTAACGTAAAACATTCAGATACAGTTTTAAATTCTTTACAAGTATATGTTGTGGAGTTCTCTTTCCTACCTTCCTTTACGCAGCAGACAGCGATAATTACGAAGTTTTATTCAATCTGGAGGAACTTAAGTTGGACCAGCCCTTCATTGACTCTATCAGAGTTGCTCCCGATGAGAAGTACGTGGCTGCCAAGATAAGGACCGAGGATTCTGAAACAGCCACCTGCATAGTTGTGAAGCTCAGTGATCAGCCTGCCATGGAAGCTTCTTTCCCGAACGTGTCCAGTTTTGGTAAGTCGCCAAGTCAAGTCCCTTGAAAAGGCAGCCATAGTGAGCGCCTCGCACTTCTGATACTCTTTGGCCTGCCTGCAGTAGGGAAGGAGATGGTGATGATCAGGGCCTGGTCCATTTCTCTCGGGACTCCACATATTCCTGTGGACTTTGTATTATGAAATACTCGCTTCTTTAATTATCTATCTGAATGGGTCACTTTTAAATTGTGCTCATGGGGACTGGAGAGATGGCTCAATGGCTAGGAGCATGTATATTACTCTTGTAGAGGACCCAGGGTCCAGTGTTCAGTGCCCAGGTTGGGCAACCCACAACCACCTGTAATGCTAACTCTTGGAAGATCCAACGGAGACACATCTGGAGACACACACATATACATAAACGAAAATTTAAATAGTAGTAATTCAAAAACTGACGAGAGGCTTTGTGGGTAAGAGCACTGGCCACACAGCCTGGCCTGTGTTCATCCCCAGAACTGGTGAAAGGAGACAGCCAGTTCCCAAAAGTTGTCCTCTGGCCTTCACACCCGCATCCCGACCCACACATGCTTGTATTCACACACGCTTCATACAGTCGCTGATAAATAACACACATTTTAAATAAGGTAGTGCTTATGTAGTAATTCTTGACCAGCTCATTATGAAGACTAAGGTGTTACAGTTGTTGCTTCTGGATATTTTATTCCACTTTAAACTTGGTTGATTTTTTATTACATGTTATCATGGAGGTCTATTATAGCGCGTTTCTCAGAGTCGCTCCTAGAAACTGGAACGTGTTGAGCTGACGTCAATGGAAACCGACAGTTTTAGTAGTAGACCTAGCTTTGAATGTTATCATTCATCATCTTGAACATGTTCACACTTTGTCTTCCCTTTACATTGCCATGGTTTTCTGAATGGTTTATTAGATGCTTTGGCATTGAATTGAAAATTGAAATATTCTACCTAATGCATTGTTTTGTGTGTGCAAGTCATCTTCTCTGTCTCTCTGTCTCTGTCTCTCTCCCTCCCTCCCTCCCTCCCTCCCTTTCTCTCTCTCTCTTCATGTCTGTGTGTCTGTATGTCTGTGTCTACATCTGTGTTGCATGCATGTGAGTGTGCAGCTAGCTGTAGGCGCCCATGCTTGTTCCTGCAACAGCCAGAATAGGACATTGGTGTCTTCCTCCATATCCCCTGCCTTAGTCTCTGAGACAGGATCTGTCACTGAGCCAGAAGCTCCCCATTTTAGCTAAGCTGACTGACCAGCCAGGAAGCCCTTGTACTCCATCTCTCAGCCCCCCAATTCCTGGGGTTACAAGCATGCACAGCCATGCACAGCTAGAAGTTCAGACTCAGATACCCATGTTTCTCCCCAGGCCCTGCATAATGAAGTCTAAGAAATACATTTGTGCATCCAACCCCTAAGATCAGAGTTCATATCCTATAGTCATGACTTCCAGTGACTGTCAGCCAGGTGGCAGTCAGGATGTGATTGTGTGCAAATCTCCATTGACAGGCTCTGGGAAAGGAAGGCCCCTGTTAAAATGCATTTGGTAGCTTGAGCTGCCCTATTCCCCGGAAGCAGACACTGAACACAGTGGGAGAGAAAGGGATTAGTGATTCTTCAGTTAAGCAGCCATCTCCCAAAAGCAAATGCGACTTTACCAATTTCTTTCTTTAACAATGAATATGAGTCCTTCTTTAGGTGCTTGAGTACACTAAGAAATGTAAACCTTGGAACAGTAGCGGTGTTTTATGTTCTCTGCTTAGGTGTAGACACAGGTTTGATCAGTCAGGTTTATGCTATATGCAGATTTCCCGGGACAGACTTCCACATTTCTCCACTTGGCAGTCAACGTTTGGGTACTACACCCTTTCAAAAGCAGTGTGCAGATAGCTCTGTCTAATTCCTTCCATCCCTGCCTTTCAGAATGGGTGAAGGATGAAGAAGATGAAGATGTCTTGTTCTACACCTTCCAGAGGAACCTTCGCTGCCATGACGTGTACCGAGCCACATTCGGGGAAAACAGACGTAATGAGCGTTTCTACACAGAAAAGGACCCGAGGTGCTGGAATGCTGCGGTTACGCTCTTTTCTCCAGAATGGCTCCCCCATTATCTAAAGTACTGACCTTGTTGTCTTGAAGTGTCGAGAACTGGAGAAAATTAGTATTTTATTACTCTACCTTCTAGAACTAATCTATAGAGTTTGCCAAATTCTATCAATGTGGGATACCCGATTCTGAAAAAGTTATCAATATGGCCCTGGAGAGCTCCCGTCAGCCAAGGTTTCCATCGGTTTTGTTCACAGTACTTCAGTTGTTGGTTATTTAAAAACAGTTTTTCATTTTGATGGGAGAATGTCTCCTAAATTCATATTCAAGGAAGTGCCTGCTAATATATTCTTAAAGATCAATGCATTTTAAATAATGACTCTTTGTTTTCAAATATTTCTATTTCTAGAGCATAGAACCCATATATTCTAATGAAAACTGCATAATGTGGATTCTGAAGAGAAAGATCTATGCTAAATAAAGAAAATCTGATTTTTAAGTCATTGAATAGTCAGCATCCATCCCTCCCTAATGCCCCGCCCCCAACACACACACCATTAGACACATTTTTTTTTTTAAACTGGCAGAAATACTATTCACCAACAACGGAACTGAATTTTTAAAAGCAAGGAAGATCCAAACCCAAGGATCCCGTGCAGCAGACTCAGAGTAACCTTGACTGTATTGTACATGTCATATTGGTATGTTGCTCATACCAGGCACTTGACAGCTTAGTAATTCCCGGAGGAATTTTAGTTGTACATCTGTAACGTTTTACAAATTCATGTGTTTTATGCAGACAGTTAAAGATTTGTGGGAAGTAAACAGCAAAATAGACAGTTCTTTAGCTCTTCACCCATGGCTTCTCTTTTACGTTGGAACCTAACTCTTCCAATAAGAGAATTAGAGCCTGGTGTGTGTGGCGCATGCCTTTAATCCCAGCCCTCGGGAGGCAGAGGCAGGCGGATCTCTGTGAGTTCAAGGCCAGCCTGGTCTACTGAGCGAGTTCCAGGATAGCCAGAGAAAATAGTGAGACCCTGTTTCAAAAGCCCAAAAGAAAACAAAAAAGAAAAAGAATTAGCTAGGAGTAAGTAACCCCTGTTCCACTTGCAAGGCTTAGCCAGGAGTAGCTCCTGCTCTGCCTGTGAAGGGTTCTAGTATTGCTTCACAGACGCTTGTAAGAGCGACCTTGTATAAACCATTTCTTTCTTGGTTAAATTTTATTTTATTTTGTCCTATGGGTATTTTGCCCACATGTGTGTCTGTATAGCACATGCATGCCCAGTACCCACGGAGGCCAAGAGAGGACATTGGCTCCCCTAGAACTGGAGTTAAGAGCCAGTTGTGAGCTGCCACGTGGATGCTGGGAATTGAACCCAGGTCCTCTGGAAGAGCACCCGGTGTTCTTAACTGCTGAGTCATCCATCTAGCCCTCCAAAAACATTTCTTGTTCAGTTTTTAGTATATTGTAACATTTCACCTGAGATGCTTAAGGATTGGACAATGACAGCCATTCCAGATGACACCATTGATTCCAAATGTCTCCCAGGGTTTATAGCTCAGCTCCAGCTCATATTCCTACTTCTAAACGTACCCTTTATGTAAATATATGTATGGAGATATAATAGTCGGGTCATCTCAGGCTCACCTCTCACATAGCTGATAATATTCCAGAAGGGGAAAGTGGACTTTACAACCCAAACCCCACATCTACAGCCAGGATAGTAGTAACTTAACGAAACCCTGTTTCTTTCCTTTCTAGCTATTTTGTTTTCCTCTACCTTACAAAAGACAGCCGTTTCCTCACCCTCAACATTATGAACAAGACGACTTCCGAGGTGTGGTTGATAGATGGCCTGAGCCCTTGGGACCCACCAGTACTGATTCAGAAGAGGATCCATGGGGTCCTTTACTATGTTGAACATCGAGATGATGAATTATACATCCTCACTAATGTTGGAGAACCTACAGAATTCAAGGTAGTTCTCCATTCTGCTCATTCCCATTTGGGATTGCCAACCTTCCTTGCTACAAGGGAGAATGGGGGAAGGGTTTAAGTGTGTGATTGACACTGCCTTCCTGTACATTGTCAATCCCATTTCCCTTCCATTATTTCTCTTCCCTTAGAGCTAACATGTCTACTTACTATGCTTGTATTTAAAGCATGTAAATGA
Organism: Peromyscus aztecus; assembly: GCA_902168405.1. Taxonomy (NCBI): domain Eukaryota; kingdom Metazoa; phylum Chordata; class Mammalia; order Rodentia; family Cricetidae; genus Peromyscus; species Peromyscus aztecus. The sequence goes on from CABHPQ010173485.1 coordinate 18,807, forward strand.
AACATTCTGTGCTGTTTGTTGGTTGGCCTAACCGAGCACAGTTAAGTCCTGATTGTGAGCTGGCAGTTGGGTTAGTCTAGGCAGGTATACCTGTGCATCCATTGTCCACTGGTTGACTGTCGGCTAAGCATGGCACCACGCTGTCTCACCAGTGGGCTAGCCTGGCCTAAAGTGGTGACATTCATACTCTGTCCCTGATCCAGACTTCCTAGTGACAGCTAGTGTGGTCTCTTTTCAGTGATTTCATCCCTGAGGGCTGCAGCCTTAGTTAGTGTCTTCTCACCTAGATCTCTTCTAACCTTGTTCGTACAGCTGATGCGGACAGCAGCTGACGCCCCTGCTATCATGAACTGGGATCTGTTCTTCACAATGAAGAGAAATACCAAGGTCATAGACATGGACATGTTTAAGGATCACTGTGTCCTGTTCCTCAAGCACAGCAACCTGCTCTATGTTAACGTTATCGGGCTGGCGGATGACTCCGTTCGCTCTCTAAAGGTACGTCCACCCGCAACAGAAACACAGCTCAGCTTAACAGAGCATCGAAATTGGAATGCCATGTACTTCTCCTAAAAGAAATTTAATTTAAATGGATTTTAGCACTCTGACTTTTTATCAGGTCTAGATTTATATTAGAATGCCTTGAGAGACCTTGTTTTCAATGCAACCTTACTTAAACCAATGGACTTCAGAAATAGAGTCAAGGGTCATTGTGTTTTTCTTTCTACATAGCTCTGTGGTCAGGGATCTTATAGTCTGTGGAGCGGCAATAACCAAGACCTACTTGGTAGCTGGTACCCAGCCACTGGCAGCTGCTTGCCCAGGCCACACCCCAGAAGGACAGTAGTCATATCTCTATATTTCCACCACATGCTTGTATCTGCATCGCCTCTCTTTGCCAATTTTTTTATATACCTGCTTCCTTTCAGTACATGGGTGTCAGTGGTCTCCATGACACAGAGGGATGACAATGGCATGTCTAACTAGTTAACACTGTCTATGGCCGCCAAGGCACGAACAAATGCCTCCAGAGATGAACCTGATGAATGAGTGAATGGCAGCCTTACTGTCCATTGTGAAAGCAGCATTGAGTAAATTAAGGTTGTAAGCCCTGAAGAGAAGAAGGTGGTCCTCACTCTGCCTGATAGGGAGAGAATTATTGAGTGGATCAACCAGCAAGCAGCTTAAGCCTTTTTAAATAAAGCTCCAGTGTTGTCAGAATTCCTATTAAAATACAGGCCTGCCAACTCCATGGCTGTTTATTGAACTCCTATGTGCAAAATGTCATGCACAGCATCATGGAATAGTAAAACAGTAGAATAAAACATCTGGCCTTAATGAATTAAGTGTTTTATGATGTTGGACAAACATCAAAATACAAAGCATAAGTGTAAGTTGGTTTTAAATAAATGATTCAAAAATAAAATGTAGAACTTACAGGACGGAAAGAGTTTGTGAAGAGAGAGAAACTAGAATGGATAAATAGGAATTTAATGTGCAATATTAAATAGAAATTAATATGTCATATCCAAGAATGAGAAAGCCATGCAAACAACAGCTCTAAGCTGAAGTCCATATATCTTGAGGGAACCAATTCTTACATCTGTTTTGTTAAAGCAGATTACATTTCTGGAGGATGCAGTCAGGACGTGATGCTTTTTAAATGTGACCGGTGTGTATAAATTATAATGAAGGGAACAGTTAGTGTTTAGTTTGAGGTGTTGGAGTTATACTTCATGAGATTATTAGGCAACTGTATTAGTAAAGACTGGAGCAAACAGGACCCACCCAGGGAGATGAATTTCAGGATTGATACAAATAAATAATGGGAGCCTGTAACCATTAGAATCGTGGAGTGGTTCCCTAAAAATCAAAATGCTAAGTTTAACATTCAGTCTCTGAGATGTCTGTGTAGGTGTCCTGAAATAAAAATGGTCATCGCTTCAGGACTTTTCTAACAGTCTCTGTTTGGATAGGAGCTCTGCCTCACACAGCTCCTCCCCAAACCCACCCCTTCAGAGCCCGCCAGACACAGCTCCTCCCCCAGAGAGGCTCAAGACCACTCCCACAGGGGTTATATAAGCAGCATCCTAGAAAACAGGTGGGGGGGGGAGGCAGGGGAGGCAGGGGAATCGCCTGAGAATCGCCCGGGAGAGCTTTACCCATTAAACCTGGACTTTTCCTGATTTGGTCTGATGCACCAGTGGAGAGGCCTTCAGGGGGCCTAAAACTTATCCGTCTCCTTCTGCTGTGATTGGAAAGCTGTCAGTATATCCTCATTGTGGTCTATATAAATAGGGATGGGAAAAATATGTTATTTCTAGCAACATATGTATTACAATTATACATATCAAGAAAACTGGGAATGCCGTATAGAGATTTTCGGGTCTAAGATTAGACTTATAGGGCTGGTATAGCCCAGGCTGACCTTGAACCTCTGTTCCTCCTGCCTCCCCCTCCCACGTGCTTGCAAGTGTTACAGCTCTGGAGGGGAGGGTATCCTGACTTGTCAGGAAGTCAGGCTATACCTGAGGCTGGGATGTGGCAAGGGATGGTCTCCCTGTAGGGTGTAGCAATCCTGCTCCTCTCCTAGAGAGAGCCGTTATCTGGAGCCATTATATCTGAGCTCTACAAATCTATCGTTTCTTCTTCCGCTCCCGCCCAAGATGTTACTTCTTCTGTTTGACTCTGCTAAGGGGAAGCCCCTGCCGAAATGTAGCCGTCTCCTCTGGCTCTGGCCACAAGTTATTACTTTTTTCTGCTCAGCCCCTCTAAGGGAACATCTCAGCAAGGTTCTTCTGCTCAGTACAGGCGAAAGAAGATCTTCACCTAAAACTCTTTTAAGGAAGAGATTTATTTGGAAAGGAGGAGTACAGGAGTGTGGCTGCCTCCACCAGGGTGGAAAAGGACAGCCATAACTGAACAGGCAGAGGGGCTTGTGTAGGGTTCCTTAGGGGCGGAGTTTCTCCAGGGAGAATGTTTTCTGCTCAGGGATTGGTTGGTTTAGTTGGTCAGGGGCAGATTTGACTCAGGTTTCAGGGCCAAACTGTATATCTTTTTTCTTTTTTTTCTTTTTCTTTTTTTTTTTTTTTTTTTTTTTTTTTTTTTTTTTTTTTTTTTTTTTTGGTTTTTTTTGAGACAGGGTTTCTCTGTGTAGCTTTGTGCCTTTGTGCCTGGAACTCGCTCTGTAGACCAGGCTGGCCTCGAACTCACAGAGATCCGCCTGCCTCTGCCTCCCGAGTGCTGGGATTAAAGGCGTGTGCCACCACCGCCCGGCAAACTGTGTTTCTTTCACTGGCCCTTTTTAGCCTTTTGACTCTAGTTTCAGGGCCAGGGTGTATTTCTTTCACTGGCATTGATTCTAGGGCCAAAGTGTGTTTCTTTGGCTCTGGTTTCAGGGCCAGGGTGGGTTTCTTTGGCTGACCCTTTTACCCTACAGTGCTGGGATTATAGACATGGACCACCACACCTGGTTTTATGTGGTGGCAGGCTTTGAGCCCAAGGCTTTGAGCTGCTAAGCAATCACTCTTCCAGTTGAGCTATTATCCCAGCCCCAAAGACTAAGTAAGACTTGGAAGTAAATATGACCTTTTCTTATTTTTAATAAGTATTCTCATTTAACGGTATACACACACACACACACTTGCCATTTCACAGCACATGCTGACTTTGGTTTCTGCTGTATCGATTAGCTCATCACTCTCTGGCCTGTTTCAAACTGTAGGTACCTGCGATGCCCTGAATCTTCTTCTAGGTCCTCATCAAAGAGAGGACGTACCATGTACTACTTAAACGTAATTTTATCATTGCATGATGCTGGATAACACTGATAAAGACCCGTTAACCATGCTTTAGATAAAGGACAAAATCTTTAGCCCCAGTGTGAGTATTTAATAACATGTTGTCATTTATAACATCAATGCTTAGTGGACACTTGACCAAAAGATCTTTCTAAACACAATCTCCAGCGATAGAAATGTTAAAGTTTTCATGTATTATTTCTTATCATTGGTCATCATGTCATCAGTATTTTCTGATTTTTTTTTTTCAAAAAAAGAAAAATATTTGATTGCAATACCTGGAAAGTAAATTGAGGATGCTATATTGTAATACTAGGGGGCGGAGCCAGGGCCTTGAACATACTGGACAAACTCAGCCACTAAGCCATACATCACCCCCACCCCCAAGCCCAAGCAATGTTTTGCTGGATGCTGTCATCAGCTTTATTTGTGGGAGAGACTATTTCTGGGCCAGATTTCTTTCAGTCCATCACAGCGCAGTGGGAAGCATGGCTTAAGATGCCCTTGAGACAGCTAATACTTCTGTCCTACCTGGACAAATTCAGAGTCCATAGCCTAGCAACAGTTCTTGTTATGACTAAAGCTTTAACCTTGGTCTCTTCGTTTTAGAAAGCCCAGACTTTGATCTGTTGGTACCAGTTGTCTAAACCTAAAACAACGTATTCCATGGTCATAGTTAAGTTTTACCAAAAGGTGGAAGAAACCTTGTGCCTCTGTGGGCCAAGGAATCTTGTACTTACACTGACAATTCCGAGGCTCGCTCTTACAAGTAGAGATCCTTCACAAATGTGTGTCCTTGTTAGTTTCCCTGGAAACAGACCCTGGGTTCACTGGGGAAATGCGCCCGTCCACTGTGCTCTCCGGCTGTGGTTTCTGCAGGTGAGAGTCTGAATCTCGATGCTCACAGCCCTCCCTCCCTTTTTCAGTAGTGCCCGCCGGCGATGTTGTGCCGAGACCTCTGATTTTCTAAGGCATTTGCTCTTTCTACAATTACTCAGAAAAAGCGAGGCACTTTTCCTTTCACATTCTTACTCTCGCTACCTTTGGGGCACTCTGTCCACCTCCTTACCAGGCTTGTTTAAAAGGTGTAAGTGGGATGTTAGTGGGAGGCTTGAGGCTGGACCCCGCTGCTCTAAGAGAAGGAATTTTGATTCCTTTCCTTTCTTCTTAAAGTTAAGGATCTTGAGCATAATAGCTACGAGTCTCTCTGAGTCATTGTGCCCGGAAAGGTTTTGTTCTGCACAATGGTTCGCCTCGAAGCTAAAGTTAGAAACAAATTGTAAATGCTTTAGTGCTGCTGAGTCCGTTTGTGGCCCTGGAATAATAACTCTCATCACTGGCTGTCCAGGCAGCGGGGAAGGACTGGTGGGAAAATCATTGAAAACATTCACTCGAGGGGCTCTGTAAGAGCAGGACCGGAGGGCTGTTGCTGGGGGAGGATTGTTATTTCATTTGCTCTTATTCTTAGCCATTTGGTTATTTTATCATCCAAGTTTGTATTCCCAAATAAATATGATATTAAGAGCAATTTCATTTAAATCTAGAGTCATGATAAACCCATTTCCTACATTTCTTTCTTTTTTTTGCATTTCTTTCTTTATTGGTAATTTATATAGGGTTTGATTTGTGCACTTGAAATCTGTTTTGTCACAGTGATGTAATTCTCAAATGACGTATCGTGTGATAACAGAAAGTAGATAGCCATGTCGTGTTGTTTGGAGCAGACTCAGCAACTCTAATATTAATTAGTGAAAATATTGTTTGTTCTTCAGCTCCCTCCTTGGGCCTGTGGATTCATAATGGATACCAATTCTGACCCAAAGAACTGCCCCTTTCAGCTCTGCTCCCCAATAAGACCTCCGAAATATTACACATATAAATTCGCAGAAGGCAAACTGTTCGAGGAAACTGGACACGAAGATCCCATTACAAAGACCAGTCGTGTTCTACGCATAGAAGCCAAAAGCAAGGTAGGTGGTGTGATCTCAGCTTTCAGCTCCCCGATCCTGCAAGTGCACCGTGCCAGGGACCACAGAGTCGGGGCCACATCAGCACCATTGTTTGAAAATCCCTTATACTGTAAAAGGTCCAGATGATTTTAGGATACATCGATTTTTTCCTCTTAATTTTAATCCACATGTTTTTACTTTAACATAGACTTAAATATCTCTGACTTGCATGCTAAGCTTCGTTTCATGTGCTTATGTTTGAGTTGTAAAAATGGTAATAATTTTGAGAGTGCAGTAAGTAGCTGATTGGAGTAGACCAGATGAATACAGTCCGAGCCTTCATGAGGCTTCACTGTGGCGGAGACAGTGCCGGAGGCTGAAGGAATCGTTGCTGATGATGCACTGACAGCCACAACAGAGAGCATATTGAGTGCATCGGAAATGTTGTGAAGGGACCTTACCTAGTCTGGCGAGATCCAGGCAGTCTTTTCTGAAGAAGGGGTGTTTCAGGGAGCACATCTGTCTCAGTTAGGGCTTCTACTGCTGTGACAAAACACCACGACCATAAACAAGTTAGAGAAGACAGGGTTTACTTCAGCGAGAAAACCATCTTCTCTTCCTAGTACCCACATGTTGGCTCACAGTCACCTGTAACTCCAGCCCCAGGGAATATGACACCTGCCGGTCCCCAAGGGCACTGCACGCATGTGAGGCAAGCAGACAAAACACCCATACATATAAAATAAATAAACAGTTTTATTTAGATTCATGGTTAGATAGGCCTTTGAAGGATGCAGAGAGCCATCAGTATGGTCTGAGCGAGAGTTCATGTACTAATGTTGAGCATTGTGACATTTTCTGGGGTCAGAAAATAAAGCTGGTAGGACTTTTTAATCAGCTTATTTGTAACTATTCAAAGATAAGAATTGTCAATATCTAGCCTTAGGCACAGAGAGTATGTTATACTAAAATTTCCAACCTAAATAGGCAGTTTGGCTTGACCCGCAAGAAAAAAATTATTACTGGGCAATGAAGAGTGCTTTTCAAGTTATTTTCCTACTGGGAGAAACTGCCAGTGTTCAAGCCAGGCCTACTGCTCTTTTCTGGCTAATTATAGACCAGCGGGTAGCTGAAATCCAGAGCTATGTCTACAGATGTCATAGCCTCACAAAGCTGATGTCCAGTTCAGAAGTAGCGTACTGGGGAGTGCCCTTCATGATACTTGAAACTGGGGTTAAGGCATTTTAAAACTCTCCTTTCGTGGGGGGTTGGCTCAGTGGTAGAGCCTTTGCCCAGCAGATACCCTGATCCCCACCACTGCAAAGAAACAAACCGCAAAGATGTTTCCTTACATGCTACTGATTCTTCCTCTCCAGGATGGAAAATTAGTGCCAATGACAATCTTTCACAAAATGGATTCTGAGGACTTGCAGAAGAAGCCTCTCTTGGTCCATGTATATGGAGCTTATGGGATGGATTTGAAAATGAACTTCAGGCCTGAGAGGCGGGTCTTGGTGGACGATGGATGGATCCTAGCGTACTGCCACGTTAGGTGAGTCAGCACGTTTCTCCTGGCAGATGGTGCTAGAACATTGTGATGACAGCTATGGTGATAATATGTTAGGGACCAGGTGGTGGCGGCAGCACTCGCCTTTAATCCCAGCACTCAGGATGCAGAGACAGGCGGACCTCTGTTGAGAGCTGTATAGTGAGACCCTCTCTTAAAAAAAACAGAACAAAAACCAATAGATTCAGGGTCAAAAGCTCACTTTCTTTTGTGGATTTTTGGGTTTATGTATCCCTAAGCCTGGTAGATCTTGATTCAGATAACAGTTTAGTTTGGTCCAAGAACAAAACAATAGTTTTTAGGACCTCTGAGTAGATACAGCAGAGTCTGTACTTGATCAGTTACATTCTTATTTCCTTGCAGTCTCCTGAATTCAGGTTTCTTTCTTTCAAGTTTTTGAGAACAGGGTCTGTCTTTGTAGCTGCAAACTCATTCAATGCATCTAATGTAGGCTTTTCTCACAGAGCCTCTCTAAGCTGAACTTCTTCTTTTCCACCTAATTCCCATTTTATTGTAGCTGTTTTCAGAACAGCATTATATTTTTATTTCTACTTAAAATCTTCTCTCTCTCCCTATCTCCAGAACAAAGTCCAGCTTTCTCAGTAAAATTCTCATGATCTGGCTTCTCTCTGTAGGGCATCCACTGGCCGGGTGCCCTCAGATGACATGCTCTGCCCTTCCATGTCCTGGCAGGTGCTGTGTTTTCGCTGGGTCTTAGTTCCCCGTTCCTTCCCCTTCCAGAAACCCGCTTCCTTCACAGCTCAGCTCAGTGTCATTTCCAATGCGTTTGCGCTCCTGACCGGTCCGCCCTCACCCCATTCCTCCGCTCAGGTAAAGCTTAAACACGTGTGTTACAGCGGCGGCCATCCTGCCTGGTGACTGTGGTTTGCTTTCTCAGGGCCCTCTGAGCCGCTCCACGGGCAAGTCTGCCTGTGTGTATGTTTAAGGTCTGCCCTCGGACAGTCTGTAGTAAGAGGTCAATAGGAACTCAGGCATAGCTGTTAAATCAGTTTTTGATTATCTTGACAGTTGGCAGCCTTTTGTTTTGTTTCCTGTGATGGGCTACACCATACTGGTTTAGGCTTGGCTTAGACAGTCTCTGTTGTATATTCCTTCTTGCTGTTTTCTCCCAGCCTTTAAAAGCACAACAATTCCGAGCTCTAGTGCTACACACAAGCCTGTGATAGAGTTTGCTGACCTCTACTGTATCCTTTTTTTTTTTTTTAACTTCCACTACAGGGGTGGTGGCGAGTTGGGCCTCCAGTGGCATGCTGATGGCCGTCTAACTAAGAAACTCAATGGCCTTGCTGACTTAGAGGCTTGCATTAAGACGCTTCATAGCCAAGGCTTTTCTCAGCCGAGTCTAACCACTCTGAGTGCTTTCAGCGCCGGAGGGGTGCTTGTGGGAGCGCTGTGCAATTCCAAGCCCGAGCTGCTGAGAGCCGTGACCCTGGAGGTGAGTACTCGCAGGTTGCAGCCTGGCCGCTGTGCCACCGTTCAGAGAGCGGAAAGCCATTAGTTTGAAGGCATAGCAAAGCTTTTAAGTGTAAACGGAACTGTGCTCAAGGAGAACTTGTGAAATTATCTTAACCCCACTCTTTATTCTTCCCGGACAATGATCTTTACGGATTTTGCAGGATTTTCACTGAGGGACGAATGGCTGACCCCAGTGAGCCTTCTCTATTGGTCAGGACATGTAGAAAGCCAAAGGTATATGTGTGTCATGGTTCCAGAAGTCTGGTGGAGTGTCCTGTGAGTCTGGATGCAGTGTGTCCTCTGACACCTCGTCCATGTGACAGTGTACTGCCCAGCCACATTTTATTCCTGGACTTAGATACGATTTGTAGATACCCCATTATTTTGTTTCTTGTATTTTCTGCTATGTAGCTAGTCAGCCAGGCCTCATGCTCACAGTCTCTCCCTCAGGATTTTAAGTGTGTACAGCACATCTGGCTTACATACGCCATTCTCGGGGCTCTTTTGGGTGTAGTCCTGTACTTTGACTGAACCATCAGTTCAGAAAATGCCCTGTAGTCTTTTCCCAGTCTCCAAATTGTGAAGCATCAGGCTTCACATCCATCTTCTATTTCCTGCTTAGGCAATCTGGAAAATAATTACTGGAGCAGTTCAGAGTAGTCCTTTTCAGGGTGTGTGTGTGTGTGTGTGTGTGTGTGTGTATGTGTGTGTGTGTGTGTTTGTGTGTGTGTTTGGAGCGAGAAGTAGTAAGTGAAATAAGTATTAAATAATTTGACCTGAAAATCTTTTTAAAAAAAAAAATCCATTATGGAGGAAATAAACTTAGCCATAAAGATAATAACAATAGAATCACTTGCAATAGAAAATGCAGCTAACCTTGAATTAGAAATTAGAAATAACCAGGAATGCATATGTAAGGATATTTATTTCAGTTACTTATTACAGTGAAGAACTAGGGACAGCCTAAATAGTCAACACGAAGTATTCGTGTGTGAGTCATCGTCATTGACTGTGAGCACCCAGAGTTAAGGCTAACTGAAGCAGAGAGGGTTTGCTGGAGTAAGGTAAGGGCAGGTGTGTCGGAACCAGTGCTGGGGGCTGCACCCCGGGAACAGAACTGCCCGGTGAGGCTGCCCCTGGGGAGCACAGAGCACCTCACACTGCCATTGCTGCTTCCGAAAACTGGACAGACGTCACCCATGGCCTGGTAGATTCTCCACCATGGCCATCTGTGCGGTAGAGCTGCCCCCCCCCCAACAAGGCTGGCAGCTTTGTGGGTACAGAAGAGGCCTCCTGCTGGGCAGCCTGAAGGGATCACAGCGCCCCAGACTCCATCAGTGATACTGTGAGGGAAGCTGGCAAGCAGCTGCTCTGGAAAATAGAGCTTTAGATGAAAAGAGCAACTTCCCTGTAATTAAATGTTTTTTATTTATTTATTTTTTATGTGTATGGGTGTTTTGCCTACATGTATGTCTGTGCATCATGTGCATTCCTGGAAACCGCAGAGGCCAAAAAGGGTTTTGAATCCCCAGAAACTGAGTTATGGACAGTTGTGAGCCACCATGTGAGTCCTAGGAATTGAACCCAGGTCCTCTAGAAGAGCAGCCAGTGCTCTTAACTGCTGAGCCATCTCTCTATCCCTTATAAATGTTCCAGTAATAATTAAAGCCAGTAGATGTTTTTCGTCTTCTTTTATCGTGGATATTTTCCAGATCTTCTATGTAAGTACTATTTAGAAACTTTCTTGTAAAATTCCAACAGGTGGAGCAGAGTTTGTAGGTTGTTGGTGCTTTTCTCACTGTTAAAACGTTCTAGTTGGGTTGGGGATTTAGCTCAGTGGTAGAGCACTTGCCTAGCAAGCGCAAGGCCCTGGTTTCGATCCTCAGCTCAAAAAAAAAAAAAAAAGTTCAAGTCATGGTCGTAAAGTAACAAAATCTACTGTCATAACTATTTTTAGTGTATAGTTCAATAATGTTAAGACATTTGCTGTATTATGCGGTCAGTCTCCAGATGTCAGTTTTTATCTTTCAAAACTGAAACACATACCATTGAACAGCCCTGTCTCCCCTCCCTCCCAGCCATGGACACCACCCTCTGCCCTCCATCCGAACAGTCACCTCCTGTAAGTGGCGTCATGCAGGTTTATTCTTTGATGGTGCTCGTCCTGCTGAGCCAACCTGACATCGCATCGCGAGAGGTTCCGGGACTAGTCTGCATGATTGCACCCCGGTTTGCGTACCCACTGTCCTGGTTCCACAGGAAGACCTGTCTCCAGCTCTCTGGAGATATACTAGGAAGGGGTTGCCAGGTCAAAGCGTAAATGTCACTTTGGTTCTTTCGAGAATCTACCATGCTTTTTTTGCCACAGTGACCCAGCCATTTACACTCTAGCCCACAGTGCCAAAGTGGTCCAGCTTCTCTGCATCATCGCCATCTTGAAAAGCTCCGGCTGTTGTGGGGTTGTTTTTACTATAGTAGCCGTCCTAATGAATACAGAGCTGCATGTGTTACTTTTGTATAATTAAAAATAGTAAAGGCACCAGGCTGAAAACAAAACCTGTGAAATTGGAAGGTAATTTCTTTGTGGTTCTATAAATGTCTGTTACGGAGTTGGAACGCTCTCCAGGCAGCTGTGAGTTACCAGCAGTAGTTCAGACTGAGCTGTCTTCTGCACACCTGGGTATGTGTTTATTATGCAGTGGCTTTGTGACGTTCATTTTAGCAACCTTGGAGTCGATATCCAAGTCTGGCTTCTTTTTCTTTGACTAGGCACCTTTCTTGGATGTCCTCAACACCATGATGGACACCACACTTCCTCTGACACTGGAGGAGTTAGAAGAATGGGGGAATCCTTCCTCTGATGAAAAACACAAGAACTACATAAAACGCTACTGTCCCTGTCAAAACATTAAACCTCAGGTAGGAGCCGCAGTTGCGATCCCCTGCCCTGAAGCCATCCAGACAACTGAAAGGCACTCTCTGAGCTGAGGCGAGCGTTAAAAGGCCTCAGCCATTTCTGCTTCCGATACCTAAACATCTTTCGGTGTCATGTCTGCTCGTACTCCACGTTTGCCTCAGTTTACTACCTCAGGAGAATAGCGTTCCCAGCCCCTGGTCCAGTATAACTCAATGAGATGAGGTCCTGATCTCTCTGGACAGGAAATGGCTGCCCCAGGTGACAGGTAGCCTGGCACATAGGGCTGAGGCCTGCTCACGAGTTTCAGATGAGAACCCCCTCCTAGCACTTGGGGGCACAAACGAGAGGTAATTCTTCTCATGATCTGTAGGGTGGAAGGACTCACGGGTGATGTAAACGCTATGTATCTGTTCTCTTCAGCATTACCCCTCAGTTCACATCACAGCCTACGAAAATGATGAGCGGGTGCCTCTGAAAGGAATTCTAAACTACACTGAGAAACTCAAGGAAGCCATTGCGGAGCATACGAAGGAAGCAGGGGAAGGTAGGACGCTGTCTGATCAGGGACCCTGGCGGACAGGACCGCCCTCAGCCATACTTCATGTACAGACCAAACCATCTGCCCGTCATGCAGGACAGACTCCTCTGCTGACCACCCAGCTGGCGTCCATGTAGCTATAACCACCTCAGCTCTCAGGGATAGTGTTAAATAAAGCAAGCAGGACTCAAAGCACACAGTAGATGTCCAGTGTAACCTGGAGATCTACACCCAGACTCACTCAGGTAACAGTTACCGAGACAGTCTATCACTGCTTTTACGTCATTCATTTTCAGTGGATAAGAATTCTTCTGGGGCTGGAGAAATAGTTCAGTGGTTAAGAGCACTCGCTGACTGCTCTTCCAGAGGACCCAGGTTCAGTTCCCAGCACCCACATGGCAGCTCACAACTGTCTGTAACTCCAGTTCCAGGGGATCTGGTGCCTTTTCTGCTCCAGACGATCCTGCATGCCTGTGGGGTTCATAAGCTCACACAACCACATACAAATAAAAATCAAAGATAAAAAAGTCACTAAAAACAACTCCTGCCCAGTAAGACATTCTGAGTTTGGAATTGGGAGGGGCCCGTCTCTAAGTCTGCCGTACCCAGCTCCAGTTCTCACTCTCCATTGCCATAGCCGGTTTCCAGGGTCCCAGACTCTCAGGTTCCACAGACCAATGACCCCCTTCTAGGTCACAGCCACTGACACCCCCCAGGTCACAGCCACTGACCCCCTCCTAGGTCACAGCCACTGA
>CABHPQ010173485.1:32208-44590 GCA_902168405.1 Peromyscus aztecus
CACACACACACACACACACACACACACACACACACACCAGATCACAGCCACTGACCTCCCCCAATAGGTCTCAGGAGTGTGCCAGTCCAAGCACCCAGCTTCCTCAGCCATTAGGTGTCCTGCTTCCCCTGGTATAGAAATTGGCCTTCTGCCCCTTGCCACCATCTCTTTGGTGGTAGTGATGATGGCTTTGTTCTTTGTCCCTTTGCTATTTGAGTAAAGTACTCAAAAGGAGAGGGCAGTATGGGTCTGTTTTCTGACCATCTAATTGCTTTTCTGTTAACTCTTTCAGGCTATCAGCCTCCCAACATTATTTTAGATATTCAGCCTGGAGGGAACCACGTGATTGAGGATTCTCACAAAAAGGTATGCTGTCCGTCCCCTGTGCATCGACAGAGTCCTTGGTGGTAGATGTATTGCGTTCGCGGTTTCCAGTGGTCAGGGCAGGGTTTCTGGCACAGCTGCTGCACAGATGTCAGGCCAGGGGCATGGGAGAGCGGGAGGGGCCTGCTCTAGGGCTCCGGGTACCAGTGAGGGAGCCTGCTAAGAGATGACTGGGTCCTGGTGTTAGGGAGTGTCTGCTCCATCTTGAAGCAGACTCGGGTTAGCCTGGATGAAGACAGCCTGGGGAACCCTGGGATTCTGTCTAACCTCAAATGTTTCTTTTAGATCACAGCCCAGATGAAATTCCTGTATGAGGAGCTTGGACTTGACAGCACCAATGCATTCGAGGATCTTAAGAAATACCTAAAATTCTGAAATGCTGCCTTCAGCTGGGAACCGGAAACACGTGGAAATAATAATTAGTCTTATTTCCAGTTGGGTTAGCAAAAGTGAGATTTTTTTTTAAGTTATTACATAATTTTTTTAAAGTTGTTTCTTCATGTAAATTTTGCTTAATGTACTTCTCACTTGTACCATTCACACCAGCACATACCCCTAGCCTGGGAAAGTATGCTCCTTAGTAGGATGTGGAGAAGGAGCCAGAAGGCCTGGGCAGGAGACCGCCAGGCCTCCCTTCCAATCAGAACAGCTTCATGCCTATTAATAGAACTTTCTTTGACCAGTTTACAAATCATCGTCCTTCCTCTTCGCTAGTAAATATTTTTAGACACTGGCAGTGAGTCGCTTATCAACTCCCACAGCTCCGCTGTAAAGAAAAGAATAGAATTCTTCAGATTTAAATGCTTTAGAATCTGGGAATAATCTTTTCAACGCTTTATTGTTCTTTCAAACACTTGAGAATCTTCCCTAAAACAGTTGCATTTGTGCTACAGAAATTTAAGAATTGATGGCCATTCATGAGGCTTATTCAGCATCATGCTGTGTGTATGTATTAATGTATGTATGTTAAGACATACTGGAGGCAGGGTGGCCATCTCATGAATGGAGATTCCTAACACAGACTGTACAGGATGTCCAGTGTGCTCGAATAGCATGCGCGATTGGAAACAAAGCATTTGTCTCTGAAAGCTGCTTGGTGATGGAGGAGAGTCTTCATGCTGTGTTCCAAGATGAGTCCTTCTCCCTTCTCCAGAGGAATGGCATGTGTATCAACGTCACTGCCTTTGGAGGCCGAATTGGTACTTAATCTTATTCTCAGTTTTGTAGGAAGATCCGAAATGATTTCCTGTAGATTTAGCAGAGTTGATGATTCTCCAAAATTCAGGACCACAATGAAGACCTTGTCTATGCCGTCCATCTCTCTTGTGTACACAACAGAGTGACTGTCGTCCCTCAGAAGGCAAAACCAGCCCCTGCTGAGCAGCAGCTCTTTGGCATGTAGTAGACTTAAATCCTGATAAAGCCTCAAGGCTGAACTCGCCTGGGTCTTTTGGACCTGTTTTTAAAAAAGAATATTCACATAAATGTTTTATTTTAAGAATTACCTCCCCGCCCCCCCCCAAAAAAAACTTGCTTCCATTTGCCCTTTAAAATAACCACCCAAATAAGTAAATCCCTGCCAAATTATAAGGCATTTGTAAGTAGTTTATCCTAAAGTCATAGGAATTACAAATTCATATTTTCTGCCTATTGGGGAGTCATTTCAGTATGCACAGTGCTCCCACTTCTTAGAGTTGCTGCAGAAGCCAAATTTGACTCCACTTTAGGACACTGAGCCTGCTGGAATGAAGCCACTGTGCTGTGCTGTAACTGCCAGATGCCTGGAAGCAGAAAGCGTCCAGTGCGTTTGGACTTCGTGGTTCCCGTCTGCGGGATAACGTGAAGGGCACTATGGGTGCAGAGATCATGGGTCCCGCAGACATGGACCCTTAGATCCCTGGTGATGGAAAGGACACTGCAAAACTGCAGAACCTAAGATACAGAAGTCTACACTTGCTTTCTTGCTGCCCCGCCTCGCCCTGCCATGCCCCGCCCTGCCATGCCCTGCACCCGGCCATGCCCTGTGCCCGGCCACAAAAGGTCGTTTTGTCCATTAAAGGTTTAGGTTTATTTTACAGCTACACAAAGCATACCTAATTTAATGCTGTTCTTTTCTCTTTTTTTTCTCCTCATAAGCGTTTTTCTGTTACAGATGTCATTGTGATGGCTGGTAATATGCTGGCAGAATATTTTACCATAATTCCATTCCCTTTCCTTTTAAACATCTGCACTTCTAGTATTTTCTTACATTTTCAATCCCCTCCTCCCATGTTTTATATTATTTATTTAAGATAGATTATCAGACAGATAATTACTGTGTCGAAGAGTATGGACATTCAATGCGTAATGCCAAATTGTTCGGAGCTGTGGCCAAATCAACAATAATGTTCATTCATTACACTCTAGCCAGCCACGTTTCCTGGGCCGGTGGTGGTGGTTGTTATTGTTGTTGTTTTCAGGTAGATGCTTAATAATGTGTATTTAATGACTATCTCATGGGTGTTTAAACAGGTCTGTCCTGTTTACCAGGTACAAAGTGACTGTGGTCTGTGTATGCGACACCGTGTTACTCATTCTCCATAGCTTTAGATAATGCATGAGAATTGGGGTTTAGTGCCACTCCCAAGAGAGGCCTGGTGAGCTATTCCTTCCATCTCCTTTCATTTGAATTCTTTCGCTGTAACTGTGGACTGTCTGTTTCTCTTTACATCTCTCAAAGTACTTGTCCGATGTATTTTGAAGCTTCTGTTAACATCCATAAAGATTGTGACTTTTGGTGGACTAGTCACTGTCTGAAAATTGCATTTCTCATATAATGCTTTTCATATTGAATTCTATTTTGTCTGCTATTAAATATTTCCAAGCCTGCCTTTTGTAAGTCATTTTTTGGTCTAGGAGATGCATACACATAGTATAAATTTGAGTTGCACTAAGAATATCTACAAGGCAGAGGTTTCTTCAAGCACCCCCAGTTCCCTTCCAGAGACAGACAGGACATGATGGCTGCTTGCATTCCTTCCGATCGGTCTCCTGAAGTGGGAACCCTGTGCCTCCGCGAGCATATGTGGGTGTGTTTACACGGGTGGTGACACACCATCCTCCGCGTGTTCTAACGTGTTACAAGTGCTCTCCCACCGGTGCGGCTAGCCGCTGTCTTAAGAGCCACATCTCAGTGCCGTGATCTAATGACCTGGCTTTCTGGTGGATAGACACGTCAGTTCTCACCCTCGGCTCTTGCCAGCAGTGCTGCGACAGACCCTCGCATGTTTCTCGCCTGCATATGCATGAATATTCAGAGATGCAGAAGGCTGAGTAAAAACTGTTTACACTTCAGAAAGTGTAAACATTCTTTTGATAGCTAAATGGCAAGATTCCTGTAGAACTGTTAGTTATCTGTGTCATTTTAGCTGTCTCTCATACCTGCATTTTTGTCTTACTAATCTGAATGTTTTTGTTTTTAACATGAATTCAACCCATTCATATATATGACTACCTTTTTCAGTATCCTTCTGAAACCTCATTTTATCTTTGATTCATAATAACATGATTCTTTTGTCTAGGGATTTCTCCTTTTTAAGAGATTTCTATTAGATCAATTAGTAAGCAGTTCCCACCCTCTGGTGTTTTAGAAAGTACACGTTTATATCTATCTCCTAATTCCTTAAAACTTAGTGACCACTTTAAAAGAAGTTCCAGAGAAAGGGTAGCCAGGCTTGCTGTAAAGACTATAGAATTTCCATCATAGCTGGGAACTCTCAGAGACAGGAATTTCTGTGAATGACTCTTCATGGGGCCCTGTGTACTAGGTCATATTTTACCAAGAACATAATTTCCAAACTCCTTACTCATTGAAAATTGCAACACTAGTCTGTGATAGACTTCAAGAGTCTTAGTTGAGGTTTTACACATGCCCGGGATGTTGGTAATTCATGTGGAAATTCATTTCTTATTTCTAGAACCAATGTAACATTTTCATGGATACTTACTTCCACATTCACGGTGTGGTAATCAGAATTTGTGGGCAGCCAGGTGTGGTTGCCTTCAGAAAACCCAGCATTTGAACTGTTGTCCCACTGCATCGGTGACTTTGACAGAAGGGTATTCTGTGTTGACAGACCAAAAAGAGAAAGCGGTGATGAGGTCATTACAGGAAATCCGTCTGGACCCTTCCTGACTACCTCCCATGACCCCCTTCAGTTCTGAGCTGACGTTGGCACGCCCTGGCCTTCGTGACGAAAAAGCCTTAACATACACTATTGGTCAGCTTTGTGCTCAGTGGGAAAACAGCGGTGGAAACACACTTTTCCCAACTGAACTTTGACGTATTTAGAATCTGCTGCCTTTTTTAAGAAAACAGAAAGGGACTTCAGGATACCCCACTAGCAGTTCCTGACACCCCATCCTGCTGTAGACTGATGCCAGTCACGAACGCTGCCAGACCCGGCTGGTCCTGACTTCCGCATGCTCCTGCGTCCACCCTGGCCGTTGCATGTGGACCACCCACACACGGTGAGCCGCTGGGAGGAAACTATCTCTCAAGTGAAATCGAACTGCACAAATTAAAGGGTCAGGATGCCATCTACCCAGCAACAAAAACGAAGTCACACAATGGTAACAGGACGAGGCAGTGCTGTGGTCTTGTCGCTAGAGGTCAAAAACCAGAGGACAGTGAATAATATGCAGAGTAAGTCACTGGTCCTCAGGTGTCGGTGTGCCTCAGTCTGCAGGGTCCTTGGTTCATGACTCAGAAGGCATCACTCCATGAGCTCCTCAACCACCTAATCAGGAAGGGAGCTGATAACCCTTACTGTCAACAGTGAAAAAAAAAAAATGTAACCATGGGGCTGGGGAGATGGCTCAGGTTGAGAGCGCTGGCTGCTCTTCCAGAGGACCTGGGTTCAATTCCCAGCACCCACATGGTGACTCACAACCATCTACAATGAGATCTGGCACCCTCTTCTGGCCTGCAGTGCAGGCGTACATGCAGACAGAACACTTATACAAATAAATAGTTAAAATTTTTAAATTAGTTTTAAAAAGAAAGACCATGATATTCAGAACTGAAATAGTAGTGTAGCCATGTAGCTAAAAATGTTTCATACTTACAGTATCATAGCTTTCATTGAAATTTGTAATGGAAATATCTCTCATCCCTAATTCTTCTCCATAGTAAGTTATGGGTGTTCCTGGGAGTGTGAAAAGAAGCATATTCATGGAGTTGACGTACTGATTGCCCAAGCGAGAGGTCAGCCGGGAAGTCTCTGGTCCACCAGTCTGAAAGGCAGATAGTTCTAAGACCACAGCTCCACACACAACTTCATGAAAGAGTTGCCCTGTTTGAAGTAGCAAGTCCCCCAGGCAGAAGGTCACTGTGAAAATGCTGGTGTCAGCAAGCACAGAAATGGGTCCCGAGCCCACCACCTGCCATGTGACTGTTCATCATGGCTCCTGTGCTGGCTCGGTTTACGTCAACTTGACACAAGCTAAAATCATGAGATGAGGGAGCCTCAGTTAAGAAAATGCCTCCATAAGATCTGGCTGTAGAACATTGTCTTAATTAGTGACCCATGGCGGAGGCCCAGACCGTGGTGGGTGGTGTCATCCCTGGGCTGGTGGCCCTGGGTTCTATAAGAAAACTTGAATAAGCCATGGGGAACAAGCCAGTAAGCAGTACCCCTCCATGGCGTCTGCTCCAGTTCTTTACTCCAGGTTCCTGTCCTGACTTCCTTTGATGATGAACTGTGATGTGGAAGCTTGAGCTGAATAAGCCCTTTCCTCCCCGAGCTGCTTTGGTCATGGTGTTTCATCACCACAGCAATAGAAACCCTAACTAAGACAGCTGCTGACCAACAGAGTGGCGGTCAGAGTTCTCAGAGTGCTCCTTGCAAATGGTAACTGCAAATCAGGAAGTTTAAAGGTTCGTTTTCATGTTTCTCCCCTGTGAATAATAAATACCAACAGCAAAGGAAACAAGTTTGTTTTCCATAAAAGGCAAGACAAGGGCCAGTGAGAAGGCTTGGCTGTAAAAGGGCCTGCACGCGAGCCTGGTAACCTAGATTCAAGGCTCAGATTCCACCTAAAGGTAGGAGAAAACCAACCCCACAAAACTGGCCTCTGGCCTCCATGGGTGCACCAAGGCATGCGCATGCTGGCCCCCACACACATCATGCACATATGATTCATCTTAAAAGATGTGAGGGGATCAAGAGGAGAGAACAAGGTAGGGAAAAGCAGATGGGCACATCTAATGTGTCTCTACTGTTCTGACATCCAAACTACCCAAAACCAATTTCCAGGGGTAAATTGGGGGCCTGGGGAGATCGCTCCCGAGGTCAAGGGCTTGCCGCACAGTGTGAAGACGTGAGTTTGATTCCCAGCACCCATGTGAAAAGGCAGGGTTGGTGGCTCGCCCTAGTAATCCCATCCCTGGGGAGGTGGAGGAGAGGACAGATCTCCGGGGCACGGGCCAGACAACCTGGCCTAATTAGAGAGCCCTGGGTGCCAGTGAGAGACCTCAAAAATAAATAAGGTGGACAGGTCCTGAGGAGCAACATCCAAGGTTGACCTCTGACCTCTTAGTACACACATACATATACACATGCAGGTATGAACATGCACATACACGTATAAAGACAAAAGGGAAATTAGTTCTTACAAAGAAATTTATAAAATTGGCCATGGTGACCTGTGCTTGTAATCCCAATGCATAGGAGGTGGCCCAGGTGGTGAGGTCATGAATTTGAGATCAGTCTGGGCTACACATCTTCCCACAGCTGGATCCAATGGGCAGATGCTGATCACGGCGCTCTGCTGCGCAGAGAGCATGTTCACACCTGGGTCAGATCTTGTCCCCTCACACAGTAGTCTGCCAACAACTTCACAGATGGAGAAAGGAGCTTTGAGAAAGGGCAGCATTCAAGTTACAGTATGACGGACAGCCAGCCTTTGACTGTGAACTTGACTGCTACAACACAGGAAAGGGCCGTCTTTCTTTTCTCTTAGGCATGCTAAGGTAACCCCCAGAACTGTATCTTTGTGAGTCATTATAAAGTGCTTTTCTAGTTTGTTGTTGTTTTGTTTTGTTTTTTGAAACAGGGTTTCTCTGTGTAGCCCTGGCTGTCCTGGAACTCACTTTATAGACCAGGCTGGCCTCGAACTCAGGGATCTGCCTACCTCTGCCTCCTGGGTGCTGGAATTAAAGGTGTGGGCCACCACCCCATGGCTCTGCCTTTCTAGTTTTATGGCCAGAAAATTCAGTCATACATTGTCTCCTTCTTCTATTCTTTTCAATGCCATAAGCTATTGGGCAAACTTTCTGAGGTCGGCTGACACCCAGTAAGTTCTTCCTTTGCAGAGTTGAAAGCAGAACATCTTTCCCTGAGTGGTTCAGAGCAGTGGGCACAGACGGCCTTGATCCCACAGACTGAGGACAATCCCGGTAACCCATGACACTAGAAACTGTCCAAGTACTTTATGTAACTGCTCAAAGGACATCAGAAAAGCTGTGACATCGGGGCACATCCAGCTGGCAGCTTTAGGATCTCAAAAGCTCTTAACAGCTGGGGATATGGTTTAGTGGTAGAGCACGAGCCTAGCATACATAAGGTCCTGGGTTCGATCTCCAGCACCACTGACAAATCAATTTAAAAAATTTTTTTTTCTCCCAAACAAGGAAAATATTGGCAAAAACTGAAATTCCACATTTTTCAGAGCACTTAAAATTAACAAAAGACAACCCCAATTCCAGATTAATTTATTCAGCAAAAACCAGAGCCAGCACTTCATATCTGTAGTGTTTTAACTTTCCCTGCTTTTCCTCTCTTCAAGCCCATGATATGCTCAACAGCCCTACCACCAGTAGCTAAAAAACAGACGCCTAAGAGCCCTGGGCAGGGATTTATAGTTCAATGGACGATGTATCGTCCGGGACCTGCTACTGTGTAAAGGGCCTCAGCTCACTTTCAGTCGAGGGTTATCTAATCTGACTGACTATGCAGATAATAGGAGTCTCATTCCTATAACACTTGTGACAACATTTGGCCTTCCTATGGCCATGGCATTACACCAGCTGAGGCCAACCCAAGCCCTAGAAGAAGAAGCAACTGGGGATTGAGATGCCCAAGAGAGGCCTGCAAATGTTCCTATGGAATCCTGGGGCTCTGGGAAGCTCTTGAAGGACAGGCCTGTGTGCATGAAGAGCTTCTACAGCGGTCCAGGGAAGGCTTCATCTAACCTCTCATCTCAGCTGACCTAAGGCTCTGCCCAGGTAGAATGTGAAGGCTAAGGCAGGGTTGTAAGGTGACTGCTAGGGGGTGGATGCTTGTCCCCGCACATGCACACGAAGAACCCCTCAGCAATGGCAGGAAGACTCATCAGTTCAAGGCATCTAGAGAAGCCCCCCCCACCCCCAAGCTGGAGAAACTGCCCCATGGTTAAAAGCAATACTGCTCTTGCAGAAGACCCGAATTTGGCAGCTCATGTCTCCCTGTAAACATAAACTCCATGGGATTTAACACCGTCTTCTGGCCTCCACCGCACTTTGCTCATATCACACCCAACCACAACATACATACACACATAGACATAATCAAACATTTAAAGAAAAGGAAAATCTTTGAAAAGACTCTCCAGTGAATAACAAAGCAGAGGTGTCCCTAGCCACAAAACAAACAGAGCAGGTTTTACAGAACTCATCTAAGAAAGGGACCAAAGAGCAAGACAATAGACCCTAAGGAAGAAAACAAGATTTCTAGAATTATCTTACCTACTACCAAAAATATCCAGGTCTCCACAACAGTTAAAAAAAAAAAAAAGAAAAAGAAAAAGAAATAGAAGATATGCAGAGAAACAAAAATACATCCCATAACATAAATATGTGGAAATTTGATGGAAAATGTTGCTGAGATTAAGAAAAATTAAACGGAGCCAGGCAGTGGTGGCACACACCTTTAACTCCAGCACTTGGGAGGCAGAGGCAGGCAGATCTCTGAGTTAAGGCCAGCCTGGTCAACAGAGCAAGTTCCAGGACAGCCAGGGCTACACAGAGAAACCCTGTCTTGGAAAAAGAAAAAAGAAAAACTAAACTACCATCAAAAGTTATTTTAAAGAGTGTTATTGTCTTTAGTTTTATATGTGAATTTTATAATATATAATAATAATATATAAAAAGAGAAACCTCAGCTGTATCTGCAGACTTGGCAAGCATGTGAACCATGTCTCACACATAGCAATATGGATAATTACGAAAAGAACCAAACAGGGAGTTTGGAGTTAAAAAGCACAATAATAGAGACTGAAATATCCCTGAGAGGGCAACAGATTTGAATTGCCAGAGGAACCAGAAAGCTGGCGGACAGGCCGGCTGAGTTGGTCTAAACTGAGAAAGAGAAGAAGGAAGGAAGACGAGCAAGGTCTGTGAGGCCCATGGGACATGTCATGCACCACACACGGGAGAGAAATCTCCAGAGGAAAAGACGCACTGATCTTGTTTGAAAACAAGAACCAGGGCTGTGGCTGCAGCTGCTGCTAGAGTGCTTGCTGGCAGCGTGGGAGCTCTGCCTGCCTTCCCGGTACAGTACGTGTAAAACAAGGCCTGGCGGTGCACGCCTACACCCACGCACTTGGGGAGTGGCAGCGGAAGAATCAGAAGTTCAAAGTCATCTTAGCAACATAGAAAATTTGGGGCCAGCTGGAGTTACCTGACAGGAAAGGAGGCTGGGCCTCAGGCAGGTCCTTCACAAGACGCCCTTATAAAAGGGAATAGATCTGTACCTCTCGTTGTCCCTGAAGACCCTTCTACTGGACAAGACATGGAAGGTGGAAGATGATGACCCTTATAGCCAGGGTTGTGTGGATCTTCTTTATTGTTTGTTTGTTTGTTTGTTTGTTTGTTTTTGGGATAGGGTCTCACTATGTAACCTTGGCCAGCCCAGAAGTCTCTGTGTAGATCAGGCTGGCCTTGAATTCATAGAGATCTACTTACATTGACCACCAGAGTGCAGGGATTAAAGGCGTGTGCCCCCATGGCTAGCTGGGTCCTCACCCTTAAGTTGAAATGTGATGTTATGGAATAGTCTTTTTGTACACTGTGAAGATGTGTTGCGTTCATTGGTTTAATAAAGAGCTAAATGGCCAATAGCTAGGCAGGAAGAAGCTAGGTGGGGATGAAACAGGACAGAGTCATACCAGGAGTAAGGTCACCGAGGGACAAAGATGCACCTCATTTTAGAGGTGACTGACTGTCCAGCAAGTACAGTGCATTGCTGTGTGCCGTGCATGAGGGCTTACCATCCAATTGGGCCATTTTCCTTCTGGCATGTTTTCCATCCAGGATGTGATTGCTGCATATACAGTGTGCCCAGAAAGACTGTCCAGTGTGGTGAAGTGATTGTTAAAAGGAAAATCAGCTTCCTTGACAAATGGCAAGCCATAGTACATCATGGTCCTCTCGATGCTCTCTGCTGAGGCTTCAGTCCCCATGAACCTGGAAGAGTTGGCAAACTTTCTTATCTTTGTTCAGCTGGAACCTCCAATTCACCCCTGCAAGATCTGGAAAGCCCCATTCTTGTCTCTCTCGCCAAACCCCGCCCACTCAGAAAGTCTCCAAACAAAGAAAAGGCACCAAAAAGCCCAGTTCCACATTCTTGGTGGCTACAGCAGCCTCCTCCCCGAAGTAGCCAGCCACCCGAGTCCCTGCCTAAAGTGCTCAGCTTTTGACCATAGTTGGGCACAAACCCAGCTTGCGACGGACACATCCTCACCCCTCGCCTACAATCTATATAATCTCCCTGCTTTAGTTCAGGCATGCAGCTTCTCCAGCCTCTATCTCTAGGACTGTAGAACCCACCCAGGAGTTGCTCTGCTCAAATAAACCTGTTGTTATACTTTTTCAATTTGGCTTGATCTGGTTTACTGCCATTGGCAGAGAAACCTATTATGAGGGTGGGAATGGGGGTGTTGAGTGGGGGAGAAAACCTATTAGTCTTCAGCCTCTGACAAAAGAATGGGAACAACTCTGCTTAGAGCTTGCCATGATCGTAGGTCATGGCAATCACAGACCTCCTCAGCGTTTAGCTTCTTCTTCATACAGTGGCAATCAGCACAGAAACAGCTGGTCAAAGTGTAGACAATCAGAGTCTGTGGAGGTTCAGCCACCAAGGGGACATGTACATCACACCTGCCTTTAAGGCTCAGGGATCTTTGCGGAAGAAGGGACGGGAAGACTGGAAGAGCCAGAGGCCTTGGAGGACTGAAGCGATACAGCACCTTCTAGATATGACAGCTGCTCTTACAGACTCCTAGCGGCTCTGGTTGCCTACACAAGATCAAGTCAGTCAACTCTCTAGCCTGGATAGCTAAAGGACTCATCATGAGTGCTCCTACCCCTAGCTGAGAAGTCACTGACAGATGGGCTAGTGAGAGAGGACCCGTCCATTTTCTTTAAGGGTGTGGTCCCTGGTAGGTTGCCCACACTCCAGTAGATGATCCCATACATGTGAGTATGTGAGCAGCACACACTGGACTCAGTGGGTTATTTTTTTTTTAAAGAGGACATAAAGTTGGGGGTTGGGGTATAGAGGGTATCCCTGGGGGGAGTTAAGAGGAAGAGCGTTGGTGAATACAATTATGCATCGTTAGATAGGGATCTCCAAAGAGCAGAACAGGAACACAGAATTCGATTCGCCATCAACACTGCTTTCTACGTCCAACTAAAACTCTACCATCTTGAAGACCTTCATTAGAGAGTTCCATCTGTCCACTTAGAATTTCCAGTCTATACCTTCACATAAAGAGTCTCCCTTTTTATCGATATGCACTCTGAAAACCACTCAGGATAACACAGACACCTGACACGGCCCCATCAGCTGCCACCAGCTGGTTGAGGCGGCACGTTAAGGGAAGTACGGTCTTATATGTGCCAATGAATTCCCCACCTCTGCCACTACTCTCCAAGTCCATTGCCTTCTCCAAGGGTGGGGAGGGTGGAGCTTCTTTAGCT
>CABHPQ010173486.1:0-18730 GCA_902168405.1 Peromyscus aztecus
CAGAGAAGCTAACTACCAGGGAAGACACAAAGAGGGATTCATGGACCACACTGGAAAGGGAAAATAGATGAGATATCCATGAGTAAACTGGGGATGAGGGGTGGGCAATGGAGGGTAGGGGATAGGGGATGAGAGCATAAGGGAATGGGATGATTGAACTGAAAAAGAGAGAGGGGGGAATGCAATGAAAGAGATACTATGATAGAGAGAGACATCATGGGGATAGAGAAAAACCCAGTGCTAGGGAAGTTGCCAGGAATCCCCAATGATGACCCCAGCCTGGGCTAGTAGAAATAGTGGAGAGGGTGCCTGAACTTAGTTGGCTTGCCCCAGAGATCAGACGGGTGAATACCCTAACTTTCATCACAGAACTTTTCTCCAGTGACTGATGGAAGAAGATGTAGATATACACAGCCAATCACTAGACAGAGCTCTAGGAGTCCAGTCAAAGAGAGAGAAGAGGAATTCTATGAGCAAGTGCATCAGGATCATGATGGGGAAACATGCAGGGACAATCAAACCAAACTAGAGGGAACTCATGAAAATTGGATCAATGGCTATGGAGCCTACATGAGCCTGGACTAGGCCCTTTGCATAGTGAAACAGAGGTATGGCTTGATCTGCTTGGG
This sequence comes from Peromyscus aztecus, assembly GCA_902168405.1. Lineage (NCBI taxonomy): Eukaryota > Metazoa > Chordata > Mammalia > Rodentia > Cricetidae > Peromyscus > Peromyscus aztecus. Next base: position 630 of record CABHPQ010173486.1, read on the forward strand.
AGGGCCCCTGGAGGTAGGATCAGAATCCATCTCTGGTGCATGAGTGGGCTTTGTGGAGCCCACTACCTATAATGGGACACTTCATGTAGCCTTGAGGTAGAGGGAAGGCCCTTGCCTTCCTGGGGGGGTGGGGAATGGGTTCGGAGGGGAGGCTGGAGGGCAGGAGGAGTAGGAAAGAGGGGTGTAGCTGGAGTTTTCTCCAATCCCACCTGGGGTCCACAGCTGCTCAGACCCAAATAAACACATAGAGGTTTATATTAATTAAAACTGTTTGGCCATTTGTTCAGGCTTATTACTGACTAGCTCTTACACTTAAACTAACCCATAATTCTTATTTATGTTTAGCCACATGGCTTGGCACCTTTTCTAAGCTCTGCCTTCACATCTTGCTTCCTCTGTGTCTGGCTGATGACTCCTGACTCAGCCTTCGTGTTCCCAGAATTCTCTCTGCTTATCCTGCCTATACTATAATTCCTGCCTGGCTACTGGGCAATCAACATTTTATTTATCAACCAAATCAGAGCAACATATATTCACAGCATACAGATTGATATCCACAGCAGAGGGGGATCTTTGATTAGTGTGGAAAACGAATGAAAAATTTTTCTTAATTAAAAAAAAGAAAATAGATATTTTTCTCACATAATATACCCTGATTACTATTTCCCCTCCATCTGCTATTTCCATTTTCTCCCCACCTACCATCCCACCAAGATTCACTACCTTTCTGTCTCTCATTAAGACACTAACAGGCTAATAACGGATGATAAATAATATAATAAGACAAAACAAAACTAAGACATCTAAATTGGACAAAACAAACAGAAGAAAAAGAGCCTAAGAGAAAGCACAAGAAGCAGAGATCCAAAATACTAAACTGGAAACCATAAAATATACACAGAGGACCTGATACAGAGCCATGAAGAACCCTATGCATGCTGCTGCAGTCTCTGTTAGTTCATATGTGCTTTGATCATGTTAAGTTAGAGGGGATTGCTCTATTGGTGTCCTCCAATCCCTCTGGCTCTTACACTTTCTGCCTTCTCTCTTACAGCGTTTCCTGAGTCCTGGGAGGAAGGTTTTGATGGACACATCCATTTTAGGGCCAAGTATTCCAAGGTTTCTCACTCACTGTATAATGTCTGGCTGTGGGTCTCTGCATTTGTTCCCATCTGCTCTAGAAGAAATTTCTCTGGTGATGTCTGAGTAAAGCAATGATCTATATCTAATATCATTAGGCATCATTTTATTGCTATGCATTCTGTTTTAGTTTGTTTTGTTGTTAGAATAGCAATATTTGGGTTTACTTTAAGTGTTTTGGCTTTCCAGTCAAGGGTTCTTGGTCACCCAAACAGTGTCAGGTATGGGTTCTATTTCATGGAATGGGCCTTAGGTCAAATTAGGCTTCTCGGGGACATCCACCAAACACAGCATTGCAAGCTACCCTAAGACCAGGAACATACCATCACATCAAGGCTGGATGAAGCAACCTGTAGGAGGAGAAGGGTCACACAAGTAGGCAAAAGAGTCAGAGAAAGGCCCTGCTCCCACTGCTTTCTTTTTTCCATTGTATATTTCTGGCTTTTTTATAAAAAAAATTTTTTCAGGTGTTCATAAGCATGTGGACTTATGCCTGGGGCTTTGATTTGATTCCATTAATCCACCTGTCTTTATGCCAATATCATGCAGTTTTTATTACTAGAGTTCTGTAATAGAGCTTGCAATAAAGGATGGTGATTCTCTGGAAGTTCTTTTATTATATAGGATTTTTTTTTCCTGTCTTGGATTTTTTGTTTTTCCATATGAAGTTGAGTATTATTCTTTCAAGGACTGTAAAGGATTGTATTGGAATTTTAATGGGGATTTCATTGAATCTGTAGATTATTTTTGATAGAATATCCATTTTTACTACATTAATCCTGCTGATCTATGAGCATGGAAGATCTTTCCATCTTCTGGTGCCTTCTTCAATTTCCTTCTTCAAAACCTTGAAGTCGTTCACTTGCTTGGTTACAGTTATCCCAAGATATCTTATTTGTGGCCATTGTGAAGGGTGTTGTTTCCCCAATTTATTTCTCAGCCAGTTTGTCATTTGCATATAGGAGGGCTACTGATTTATTTTAATCTTGTATCCAGCCACTTCACTTAAGGTATTTATCAGCTGTAGGAGTTCCCTGATAGAATTTTGGGGGTCACTTATGTATACTATAGAATCTGCAAATAGTGATACTTTGACTTTTTCCTTTCCAATTTGTATCTGTGATTTCCTTCAGTTGCCTTATTGCTCTAGCTTGAACTTCAAGTACTAGATTGAATAGGTATGGAGAGAGTGGACAGCTTTGTCTTTTTCCTCATTTTAGTGGAATTGCTTTGAGTTTCTCTCCATTAGTTTGATTTTGGCTGTAGGCTTGCTGTACATTGTCTTTATTATGTTTAGGGATATCCCTTGTATCCTTGATCTCTCCAAGACTTTTATTATGAAGGGTTGTTGGATTTTGTCAAAGGCTTTTTCAGCACCTATTGAGATGATCATGTGGGTTTTTTTTTTTCTTTCAGTTTGTTTCTGTGGTGGATTGCCACTGACAGGTTTTCATATGTTGAACCATCCCTGCATCTCTGGGATGAAGCCTACTTCTTCATGGTGGATGGTCTTTTTTATGTGTTTTTAGATTCAGTTTGTGAGTGTTTTATTGAATACTTTGCATAAATGTTCATAAGGGAAATTGGTCTGTAATTCTCTTTCTTTGTGGAAACTTTGTGTGGTTTGGATATCAGGGTGACTGTGGCCTTATAAAATGAATTTGGCAATGATCCTTTTGTTTCTATTGTGTGGAATAAAAGAGTATTGGTATTAACTCTTCTTTCAAAGTCTGGTTGAATTCTATGCTAATCTCATCTGGTCCTGTCTGGGCTTTTTTGGTTGGGAGACTTTTAATGACTGCTTCTATTTCCTTAGGGATTATCAGTCTACTTAAATTGTTTTTCTGATCTTGATTTAACTTTGGTAAATGGTATCTATCCAGAGTATTGTTCATTTCCCTTAGGTTTTCCAATTTTGTGGAGTACAGGTTTTTGAAGTGTGACCTAATGATTCTTTGGATTTACTCAATGTCTGTTGTTATGTCCTCCTTTTTGTTTCTGACTTTGTTAATTTGGATACTATCTCTTTGTTTTTTAGTTAGTTAGGATAAGGGCTTGTCTATCTTGTTAATTTTCTCAAAGAACTAACTCTGTTTCATTGATTCTTTGCATTGTTCTCTTTGTTTCTATCTTATTGACTTCAGTCCTTAGTTTATTTCCTGATATCTACTCCTCTTGGGTGTGCCACTCAAACAGTGTCAGGTATGGGTTCCATCTCATGGAACGGGCCTCAGGTCAAATCAGATATTAGTTGGTTATTCCCATAGGGTTTGTGTCATCATTGTCTCAGCACAGCAGTTCTCAACCTGTGGATCTTGACCCCTTTGGGGGTTGCATATCAGATATGCTTGCATATCAGATATCTGCATTACAATTCATAACAGGAACCAAATTACAGTTATGAAGTAGCAACATAATAATTTTATGGTTGGGGGTCACCACAACATGAGGACCTGTATTAAAGAGTCACAGCACATCACCTGCATCATCTGGAGGAAGAGGTGAGTGACTGGTATCCCAGCTAAACGGCTCCAATCCCTAGGCCCTGAGCACAGGGCACATCCCATGACCCTCCCACTCCTATCTCAGCCCCAGCACAGGCCAGCAGGTAAGATTCCAGCTTGCAGGCAACTACCACCACTACCACTACCATCCATTGAACCCTGCCTAAACCCACAGAACCCATCATCCTCCCCCTGGCCAACCATCCTCCACAAAATCAGCACCCCTAGAGGCATAACCACCACCTGCATCATCTAGAGGAATAGGTAAGTGTAGCTGGAAGTTTTGCTGTGTCCTGGACAGCTGATTTGTGGGACAAATCTCTCCCACTCGCATCCCCCAAGTAAGCACATAGGGGCTTATATTAATTACAACTGCTTGGCCATGGCTTAGACTTATTACTGAATAGCTCTTACACTTAAACTAACACATTATTTTTTATCTATGTTTAGCCATGTGGCCTGGTACCTTTTCTCAGTTCTGCCTTTTCATGTTGCTGTATCTGGCTGGTGACTCCTGACTCTGCTCTTCCTCTTCCCAGAATTCTCCTTGTCTATTTATCCCACCTATACTTCCTGCCTGGCTACTGGTCAATTAGCATTTTATTTATCAACCAATCAGAGCAACACATATTCACAGGATACAGAATGACATCCCACAGTACCTCCCCTTTTCTGTCTAATCAAAAAGGAAGGTTTTAACTTTAACATAGTAAAACTACATATAACAAAACAGTTATCAAGCAAAAATTGCAGTTACAGTATCTAGTCTATTTATATTTGGCAAATTCAAAGAAAATATTCTATCATCTATCCAATATTTGTGAGTCCAAAGTTTTATATCTAATTTATCTTTTATCATAATCAAGGAAAATCATAACTATCTAGTCTTCAACTACCTCAAAGATCTCAGAGAAATATAATATTACCTAAGTAAACAGGAAGAGCATTCTAAGCAACTTCCAAAAATCTAGAATGACAGAAACAGCTGCCTGCCTGGACAGTCATCCATAGTTCCTTTGTAACGTTGGGGCATCCATCTTCAGCCTATAGGCCTAGAGTCTCTCAGTTGCTTCTCTCTGTGTCCTATAGAATATCTGGCAGTCTCCTCTGCAAAGCAGGAAACTGAAGGACCATTTTGCCTTGTTTTGGCAAGTTCAGTGGTCATTTTCCTATGGGTCTTGTACGTCCAGTTTATCAGCAGTCCAGGCAAGAGCAGTTTCTTGCCCAAATGGCTATTTTTGCCAAGAAGAAGATAAACTCCATATGGAGTGTCTTCAATGCCCATCTACCTCTTTGAAGCTAATATGTGCTGCCAGGAGTAAATGTGGCTCATTGTCCAGAAAAATCTAAGTTTTTAAAACATTTTAAATGCCATATTCTGTAGATCTTTGAAGTGTTTGAAGATTACCTACCTAATTGAAATAGATCTATGTATATCTAGAAAAGAAGCCAGCCAGGACAAATCTCTCCCACTTGTGTCCCCCAAGTAAGCACATAGAGGCTTATATTAATTACAACTGCTTGGCCATGGCTTAGACTTATTACTGAATAGCTCTTACACTTAAATTAACCCATAATTTTTTCTATGTTTATCCATGTGCCTTGGTACCTTTTCTCAGTTCTGCCTCGTCATCTTGCTTCCTATGTGTCTGGCTTGTGACTCCTGATGATGCTCTTCCTCTTCCCAGAATTCTCCTTGTCTGCTTATCCCATCTATACTTCCTCCCTGGCTACTGGCCAATCAACATTTTATTTATAAACCAATCAGAGCAACACATATTCACAGCATACAGAAAGAAATCCCACAGCAGGTAAGTGACTGGTCTCCCAGCTAAACTGCCCCAGTCCCTAGGCCCTATGCCCTAGGCTCCTCCTCCCATCTCAGCCCCAGCAGCTAGCCAACTGGTAAGAGCCTTGTAGGCAGGCTGCTCCACCACTGCTACCACCCACTCATCCCTGTAACTTGTAAGACCTACCAAGGCCATCATCCTCCCCCTGGCCAACTATACCCTGCAAAGTCAGCAGCCTCTAGAGGCACAAGAACCACCTGCACCAATTGGAAGAAGAGCAGCTTCCCCATAAACAGACCTCTCCAGCAACATCAGCAGATCCTGTAGGTACAAGCACCACTCATACCAGTTGGAACAACAGGCACAGGCACAACCTAAAGAACAGATTCCATAGGCACAGGTACAAACCCTACCACTTGGAAGAACAGACCCCATAAGCACAAGTAAGGACCACACCAGCCAGAAGAACTGGACAATATACTGGATATAGGAACCCAAATGCCCACAAACCTCAGCTGAGACAACCCTACTTGACCTGACAACCAGCCAATCACCAGAACTCTTGGCCATTCAGGCCAAAAGACAATAAAGGAAACAGATAATAAAGGAACAAAAGACTCATAGAACAATGATATAACAAGAGTCAACAACTGTTCCTATAGTTATCCCGAACCCAGATGGGTAAATAGCAGTGTAAGGATACATTCAACAACATAAAGATCAATAAGGCACCACAAGAACCCAGTTTTTCTATAACAGCAAGACCTGAACATCCCAATGCAGATGAACCAGTAGAAAGTGATCTTTAAAAATAATTTTATGGAGAGGATAGAGACCCTTAAAGAGGAAATGAAAAATCCTCTTGAAGAAATTGAGGAAAAGATGAACAAAAAATTGGAAGAAATCAATATATCCCTTAAAGAAAGCCAGGAAATAAACAAACAGGTGAAAAACACAGTTCAAATTGAAAATTGAAGTAGAGGCAATAAAGGAAACACAAACCTAGGGAATTCTGGAAATGGAAAATCTGGGTAAATGAACAGGAACTACAGAGCCAAGCATAGACAAGAAAAAAGAGACTCTCAGGCATTGAAGATACAACAGGGGAAATAGATTCATAGGTCAATGAAAATGTTAAATCCAACAAATTCTTAACAGGGAAACATCCAGGAAATCTGGGGCACCATGAAAAGACCAAACATAAGAATAATTGAGATAGAAGATGGAGAAAAGTTCAAGCTCAATGACACAGAAAATATATTCAACAAAAGTCATAGAAAAAAAACCTTCCCAACCTACAGAACATGCCTATAACAAGAAACTTAAAGAACACCAAATAGACTGGACCAAAAAAAAAAGTCCCATCACCAAATAATAATCAGAACACCAAACATACAGAAAAAAGAAAGACTATTAGGAGAAATAGCAGAACTAACACATATAATGATGCAAAAGGGCTTAACAGACATCTATAGAACATTTCACCCAAACACAGAAGACTATACCATCTTCTCAGGACCTCCTGGAACATTCTCTAAAATTGACCATATACTCTTGTCAAAAGGCAAATCTCAACAGATACAAAAAAGTTGGAATAACCCCCTGTATCTTATCGAATCACCATGGATTAAAGTTAGAATTCAACACCACCACAAATTACAGAAAGCCTACAAAACTCATGGAAACTGAACAACACTCAACTGAATCACCAATACAGCAATTAAAGACTTCCCAGAATTCAATGAAATGAATGAACAACATACCCAAACTTATTGGACACCATGAAAGCAATAAGTGTGTACCTAAAGAATGTGAAGAAACCTCACACTAGCACTTAACATCACACCTGCAAGCTCTAGAACAAAAAGAATCAAATGCACCCAGGAGGAGTAAATGACAGGAAATAATCAAACAGATGGCTAAAATCAATAAAATAGAAACAAAGAGAATAATACAAAGAACCAATTAAACAAAAAGTTGGTTCTTTGAGAAAATCAACAAGATAGACAAACCAATATCCAAAATAACCAGAACATAGAGAAATAATATCCAAATTAACAAAATCAGAAATTAAACAGGAAAGATAACAACAGAAACTGAGGAAATCCAGAGAAATCATTAGGTCATATTTCAAAAACCTGTACTTCACAAAATTGGAAAATGTAAAAGAAATGGTCGATTTTCTGGATAGGTACCACATATCAAAAGTAAATCAAGACCAGATAAACAATTATAATAGACCAATATCCCCTAAGGAAATAGAAACAGTCATTCATCTGGTCCTGGCATCAAAACCATCTGGTCCTGGCAACAAAAAAAGCCCAGGACCAGATGGGTCCAGCTCAGAATTTCACAGAAGAGCTAATACAAATACTCCTCAAATTCTTCTACATGATAGAAACAGAAGGAACATTGTAAAATTCTTTTTATGAGGCTATGGTTACACTAATACCCAAACCATACAAAGAGGCAACAGAGAAAGAGAATTACAGACCAATCTACCTCATGAACATTAATACAAAAATACTCAGTAAAATACTGACAAACCGAATCCAAGAACATATCAAAAAATCATCCACCATCATCAAGTAGGCTTCAACCAGACATTCAGGGGTGGTTCAACATAAAAAAATCTGTCAATGTAATACACCATATAAACAAACTGAAAGAAAAAAAAAACACATGATCATCTCATAGATGCTGAAAAAGCCTTTGAAAGAATCCAACACCCCTTCATGATAAAAGTCTTGGAGAGATCAGGAATACAAGAAACAGTCCTAAACATAATAAAATCACTATACAGCAATAAAGACTATACAGAAATAAAACAAGGCTCTCCACTCTCTTCATATCTATTCAATATAGTACTCAAAGTTCTAGCTAGAGAAATAAGTCAACAAAAGGAGATCAAGGAGATACAAATGGGAAAGGAAGAAGTCAAACTTTGACTTTTTGAAGACGATATGATAATATACATAAGTGACCCCCCCAAATTCTACCAGGGAACTCCTATAGCTGATAAACATCTTCAGTAATTTGACAGGATACAAGATTAACTCAAAAATATCAGTAGCCTTATTATATAAAAATGATTTTTTAAAAAAAGCTGAGAAAGAAATCAGAGAAACAGCACCCTTTGCAATAGTTAAAAATAGTATAAAATATCTTGGGTAACCAAACAAGTGAAAGACCTATATGACAAGAACTTTAAGTCTTTGAAGAAAAAAAATTGAAGAATATATCAGAAAATGGAAAGATCTCCCATGTTCTTCAATACATACAATTAACATAGGAAAAATAACAATCTTATGAAAGGCAATCTACAGATTCAATGCAATACTCATCAAAATTCCCACACAATTCTTCACAGACCTCAAAAGAACAACACTCAACTTCATATGCTAAGAAAAAAAAAAACAGGATAGCTAAAGCAATCCTGTGCAATAAAGAAACTTCCAGAGTCATCACCATTCCTGACTTCAAGTTCTACTTACAGCTATATAATAAAAACAGCTTGGTATTGGCATAAAAACAGACATGAGGATCAATGGAATCAAATCAAAGACCCTGACATAAACCCACACACATATGAATGTCTGATTTCTGACAAATAAGCCAAAATTGTACAATGGAAGAAAGAAAGCATCTTCAACAAATGGTGCTGGCATAACTGGATATCAATATATTAAATGAATGTAAATAGATCCATATCTATTGCCATGGACAAAACTCAAGTCCAAGTTGATCAAAGACCTCAACATAAATCCAGTTACACTGAATCTGATAGAAGAGAAAGTGGTAAGTAGCCTTGAACGTATTGGCACAAAAGACTATTTCCTGCATATAACACCAGAAGCACAGACACTGAGAGCAACAATTAATAAATGGAACCTCTGAAAACTGAGCTGCTTCTGTAAGGCAAAGGACATGGTAAATAAGACAAAATGGCAGCCTACACAATGGGAAAATATCTTCACCAACCCCACATTTGACAGTAGGCTGATCTCCAAAGTATATAAAGAACTCAAGAAATTAGACAGCAAAATACCAAATAATCCAATTAAAAAATGGGGTAAGGATCTAAACAAAGAATTCTCAACAGAAGAATCTCAAAGGGCCAAAAGACATTTAAGGAATTGTTCAACATCCTTAGCCATCAGGGAAATACAAATCAAAATGATTTCTGATACCATCTTACATTTGTCAGGATAGCTAAGATAAAACCACTGATGACAGCTTATGCTGGAGAGGATATGGAGTACCGGGAACACTCCTCCACTGCTGGTGGGGGTGCAAAGCTGTACAGCCACTTTGGAAATCAGTATGGTAGTTTCTCAGAAAATTGTGATACAATTTACCTCAAGACCCAGTAAAACCACTATGTGGCATATACCCAAAGGATGCTCAATAATACCCCAAGGACACTTGCTCAGCTATGTTCATAGCAGCATTATTAATAATAGCTAGAAGCTAGAAACATCCTAGATGCCCCTCATTCAAAGAATGGATAAAGAAAATATACATTTACACAATGGACTATTACTCAGTGGTAAAAAATAATGACATCATGAAAAGATAGAAGTAGAAAATATCATCCTGAGTGAGGTAACCCAGACACAGAAAGACAAACATGGTATGTACTCACTCATAAGTGGATAGTAGATGTAAAGCAAAGAATCATCAGGCTACAACCCACAACCCTAGAGAAACTAGGTAACAAGGAGGACGCTAAGAGTGATGCATGGATTGTCCTGGGAAGGGGAAATAGATGATATCCCCTGGGTAAACTGGGGGCTGGGGACAGTGGAGGGGAGAGGATGGAAAATGGGAACATAAGAGATCAAGATAGTCAAGTTAGTGGACAGACAGAGAGGGAGAGCAATGAAAGAATTATATTGATAGAGGGGACCATTATGGGGTTAGAGAGAAAACTGGTACCAGGAAAACTCCCAGGAAACCACAAGGATGACTAAGACTCCTAGCAATAGTGGAGAGGGTACCTGAACTGGCCTTCTCCTGTAATCAGATTAGTGACTACCCTAATTGTCATCATAGAACCTTCATCCAGCATCTGATGGAATCAAATGTAGAGATCCACAGCCAAGCACTGGGCCAAGCTATGGCAGTCCAGCTGAAGAGAGGGAGGAGGGATTATATGGGCAAGAGGAGTCAAGATGATGGAGGGGAAACCACAGAGACAGCTGATCCAAGGTTGTTGGAGCTCAGGGACGCTAGACAGATAGCTAGAGAGCCTGCATGGGATGGAACTAGGACCTCTGCATGTGGGTGACAGTTGTGCAGCTTGGTCTGTGTGTGGGGCCCCAAGCAGTGGGACCAGGATCTGTCCATGGCACCCAAGCTGGCTTTTTGGAACCTATTCCCTATGGTGGGCTGCCTTGCTCATCCTCGATGCAAGGGGTAACAACTTAGTCCTGCCTCAACTTGATATGCCATGCATTGTTGACCCCCCTGGATGGGGGGTAGAAATAAGGTGGGGGAAGGAAATGGGAGGAGAGGAAGGAAGGGAAACCATGGTTGTTATGTAAAATAAATTTAAAAATTTAAAAAGTGGTCACAGCATTAGGAAGGTTGAGAACCTCTACACTAGTTTATCTTGCAGGCGGGACACCACTGTAGATCACAGGGTTATGTTTAGCTTAGTGTTTACATTTCTCTGTTAGTAGTTTGCAGAGTATCTTTAGGTACCAAAGATGCTAGAATGTAGGGGTGAAGGCCCTATGTAGACACCAGCTCAAACTCTACATGTTCAGTGAGTTGTTTAGGTATTGTCTTTAGCAATGCGGCCTTGCTCTCAGCTTGTGGAGAACAACCTATTCTTGTTCTAATCTTGGCAACAGCCTGGATTGTTTGGGAGTTACCAAGGGACTTTTGTGGCCAACTCAGTTAGATATAACCCATTCACAATATTGGAAGCTTCATTTGGTTACAGAAGATGGCCAGTTGGGACTCTGTCTCTCTTATTACTTGACAATTTCGATTAGATTGCCTTCATAGATGTATATATTTTAGGAACCTTCTACTTATTAGGTTTTCATTTTTGGAAATGTTCAATTTCTGGCTATTATGAATAAAGCAGCAATGAACATGGTTGTGCAAGTCTCTCTGTGGAAGAATGAAGTGTCCTTTGGGTATATACCCAAGAATGGTATAGGTGCATCTTGAGGTAGATTGATTCCCATATTCCTGAGGAAGCACCACATCAATTTCTATAACTTATAAAGCATGAGGCTTGGGGTGATTGATATGTTTGTATTTGAAAACTCTGGGTTTTGGTCTCCAGGTCAGGAACTGGTCAAGACTTAATAAAATCCTTGCCCTTTGTCCTAAAGTAAACTAAGAATGAAACCATGAAACAGAGATCTCACTGGTACATTACATATATATAAAATTGAACAAGTTAATATATTTGAAATATAAAATGTACTCCACCACTCAAAAGCAATTTGAACATAGTTTATGAACCAAGCCCAAAAAATACTCCTATTTTATGAATGAGGCAGAAATTTTTAGAAGAAAATGGCAGTCATTTGAAGTGGACAGTCTCAGTTATCAGAACAACATACCTGAGCAAAGCCTCTAGTTATCACTTGTAGCATGAATCTTAAAAGTTCTTATTAATAAAATCAAACCCGGGGCCAGTGATTGGGGTGAAATGCTGGATGGTCAAAGAGACAGAACAAGCCACAGCTAACCTCACCTAGCCAACTTCTCAGCTGGTCTTGTTTCCTGAGACTGGAAGCCTCTGTGTCCTCATATCCGAATGGCTCTCAGCTCAACTGTGCTGCTAGAAGCCTGAAAGCTTAACCAGCCAAATGCTTAACCAGCCAAATGCTCCCAGTTTCTGGTCCTCACACCTTATATACCTTTCTGTTTTCTACCATCACTTCCTGGGATTAAAGACATGAGTCACCATGCTTGACTGTATCCTTGAACAGATGGATTTCTGCCTCTGGAATGCTAGGATTAAAGGCGTGTGCTACCACTGCCTAACTTCTATGTTTAATATTGTGGCTGTTCTGTCTCTGACCCTAGATAAGTTTATTAGCGTGCACAATATTTTGGGAAACACAATACCACCTCAATCACTCTCTCAGATGATGTCCTATTGGTGCAGATGGCACTAGCAAACCAGAGGCCTTCAAAGTCCTAAATGTGTTAATTCCAAGGCTCTGCAGAGGCTCCCCTCACCCAGCACTGGCCTGCACAGAATCTCAAAGCAAAAGAGACATTGACATTCACCTAATTGTTCCTCTGACTTCAAATGCAGCATTAATTACCCCTGAACACCTGTCGTTACAATTCCTTCTCCATTTATCACAGTTTGTTCTATTTTTATATATATTCAGGTTTCTTTTTTTAATCTTGGATTAGTTCTCCATATAAACTCTGATCTTAGACAGCCCTTGGAGACAGGAAAAATAGACATCATTGCTCTTCTGACAGCCTTATGGGTACCTGCTGACAGCCACCATCTAATAACTGAGCATTGTTGTAGGGAAAACATGCTAATGGGAGACAGCCTGACTCCTACAAATCAGTAACATTCCAGTGTCCTCCCAATATTTCTCTGTTTATCCATTCCATCAGGTTACCAACAATTGTCAGGGCCAGTAAACGTATCATGGGAATGTGACAGCTGAGTATATGCTCAAGCATATTGTTTGAGGAAGAATTTGGACAAAAAGATTGGGACTGATTTTTTACCATAAACTGGGTGTATTACAGAGGGATGTGCCACTGAGAGTTTCATGGAGCCATAGGAGTACATGACAGGGGCTCTGCCACTGACCTCAGTCACCTGGTGGATCCCCATTGGGAGATGCCTGCATCTCATATGAAGAATATAAGATACAGGAGGGAAAACAGCTTCACCAAATCAAAGAAGAGTATGTAGAAGAACTGTACATTCACAGAGCAGCCTGAGAAAGGTCCTAACCTAGAATGTAGACAATGGCAAGAGTGACATGAAATAGGCCCAGAGAAGTGTCTTTGGTGGATACCCTGAGCTGCCGTGTTTAGGAGAATTGGAAGTTCTTAAAGTGGAAGATCATGGATGAGATAATCACCTGTGCATTTGTGGAAATGCTTCTTAGAACTCATGACAAGAGGTTGGAAGTTGGGGAACATAGCAGGAAGAACCTCATAAAAAGGCACTCTAAAGGCAGGTGAGGTGCCCAACTTAGGGAAATGGGGATACATGATTGTTGACAAGGGTACATCTCAGAGATGCTTAACACAAAGGTATTGAGAATTACAAGATCAGAAAATAGAGTTTCTGCTGCTAAGTATAAAGCTTAGACAATGTTATGAGCTACTTACACATTTCCTACTGATGTGAAGTAAAGACTTGCATATGATCCAGAGAAAGAGCAAAGAAAATAAAACTGAATAGTTTTTGAAAAGTTTACAGAGTACAACAGAAAAACTTCCCAAGACAATTTTCCTATTGGGACATGTCAGAAAGTATAACTGCAGGCTCTCAGGATCCCTAAAGACTGACTTGTCTCCCAAATGTCCCCAAATAAAGAGTGGGAGGAAGAGAGAGGAGAGCGGAGTGCAGTGTCTGATATACACCTTTAAAAAGTATAATCTTGAATCATATGAAAGTACAGAAAAGTTAAATGAGAAGGTTTAAATATTTTTTTATCTTTAAAAAGACCATTGGTGATAAAATTTCAAGTAGGGAAATATTTCTTTATTTAATGAGGTGGACTTCATTTATTGTAAAAGTGACACATTCAAGATGCTGAAGGCACATTCTGTTTTGATACTCAGATGATCAATTTGGATTCAGAAGAATTCACTTCCTTCAAATGTGATGCTATATTTATATTCTTCTCTCAGATACTACATTTGAACTACTATTTCCCCTCCCTCCACTCCTCCCATTCCCCCTCCCAAGATCTACTCCTCCTCTGTCTGTAGATATGTTATGGTTGTGTAGCTTGGTGTTCTTATAGGACTCCTAACAGTGGAAATGGGGATGTCTCTGGCTCTTTTCTCTATGCTAGGGACCCAATTCCTCCTACTAGGTTGTCTCTTCCAGCCCTGATATGAGGGTTTGTGCCTTGTCTTATTGTAACTTTTTATGCCATGTTCCGTTGATATCCCTGAGGTCTGCTTTTTTTTTTTTTTTTTTTTTTTTTAAGAAGGACTTACCTTAAAGATCGATCTTCTAGTGCCACCTTCTGGCTAAATAATACTATTTATTCTCTCCAAGACTACAGAATTTTACTTTAGTAATTTTTGTGGGTTTGGTGCCATCTGCTGGAAGCTCTAAGAAGACACACTAATCAAGCTGAGTACTTTCATGTCACCTTGTTAAGGAAACAATGTAGTATCTTCCAAAATAGGTAGATTCTGGCTTCTAAAAGTTTTTGAAAATTATTCACAAACTCTCAGGAATTATTTCAGAGAGGCTTTGTGCCCTTGGGTGACTCTGTCTGTCTCTATGTAAACCTGACCCACATGAGAAATCACCCTCACATAGTTTAACAGGACAACAACCAACATTTGTGCGTGCTTGAATAGATCATTCGTGAGTCCTACATAGCAGTATAAGCTCCATGTCGTCATCTAGAAATGGAGATGCAGGGTATCTATCTATACCTAAAGCAGAGCACAATAAAATCCTTAAAGGAGCTGGGTAGACGGCTCAGGGGTTAAGAGTACTTACTGCTCTTGTAGAGGATGTGAGTTCTGTTCCCAGCACCCACACAACTGCCTATGACTCAAGTTCCAGGGCACTGAACACTCTCTTCTAGCCTCTTCAGGCTGCTGCATGCACTTGGTTTACATGACTTATAAACAAATACAAATATGAAAATAAACTTGATTTTTTAATCTTTGGGCCAAGAAGACTGTTCCACAAGGACTGGCTTCTCCACATGGTCTATTTTCACTGCTACTGAAAACTCGGATAAGAGTGGATGGCATGTAAAGACAGTGCTGTGTAGGATATGTAAACTCTGCCCGTTTTATTCCTGTTATTGGAACTTAGTGTAGAAACTCTATGATAATCAAAATTAAACAGTATATGGATTTTTAAAAAATACAGTCTCTACAAACGTGAGTGGAACTATCTGTGACACATGAGTTTACGTACATCCACACTTTTTTCTTGTCACATCTCCCTCACAACTTGAGATTTTAAGAATTATGAGTGTTGCCAAAAGGAGCTCTTTCCATCACTAAATCTTAATTAAAAGTTGTGCTTTTCTCAGATAAATTCAACACTGAAGTGGATAGGATCTGGGAGGAGTTAGGGGAAGGGAAAAATATAGTCAAAATATGTGAAAAATTTAAGTAAAGCAAGATATATTGGAAATACTTAGCAATAGCATCTTCAAATGAGTCCAAATGTGTCCCCCAAACTGACAAAACCTCCCCTGAGTAGAGCACCAGGTGCTGTGATGTCCCAGAGGACAGTGGGTCTGAAGCACAGCCAGTCCTCATGTCAAGGCACACCCCACACTAGTCCCCAAGTGCATCTGCCTAAGAAACTGCACGTTTAACATGGAAGTCCTACCACATGCAGAACGAAGAACTCACACTGCAAGACTGTCCTGACTCATGGTGAATTCCACCTTTCCTTCATTTTAGCTTACAGAAACGAAAGCTAGGTGCTGAAATTCAGAATAATTCTCCCTGCGAGGTGTTAATTGCCACTCTAATTAAATCACCCACCTGTGTTCTGTCCTTAGCAACATGTCATCCCTGTAAGAAAGTAAGAAAATGTAGAGAAACCCAACAAAACTCTTACTTCCATCCCATCCTTTGCATCTGGTTATGTTGTGTGCAATATGAACTCTAGAATTCATCTAAGTCATCTTTAATGTTACAGTGAAATTAGGTTGCAATTTTTTGACATGGAGTGTAGCATAAAGCAAGACTAGGTTTCAACAGGATATCTGAAAATAATCTGTTATAATAAGGATGAGATTCATAGGACATAATTACCACTTCCAGTGGTAATACAAATTGGTTCAATGTGTAACAGAATAAACAGTCGACCAAAGGCAAACTGATCATGATCAAGGTAAAGGAGCACTCTGTGCTGTGCTCCAGAGAAGCACATCTCTGGTCCCCATAGACTTCCACCACAAGTTTGGAGGATGATATGGCATGATAACCAATCACCATGTGATCTGGAGGGGAAGAATTGAAACATTTTCTAGGGTAGGTAGAGAGCTCAGTTGCAAACATGGAAACAAGATTTAAGATCCGCAGAACCCATATAAGAAGCTGGGTATGACAGTGCATGCTGGAAAGGCGGGGACATTCAGATTCCAGAACTTGACTGGCCAGTCTAGCTGAATCAGTAAGCTGCATGTTCAGGGAGATTCTACCAAAAACTTAAAGGTACAGAATGAGAGTGGAAATCTGATGGAGATTACCTCTGTCCTCCACATTTCTGTGCATACATGAGCATATCCATATATGTACACACACAAACACACACATAAAGTATATACAGAAGAAACACACATACGCACATGACAGGATAGAATAATGAGATGAATCTAAACAGGTGCAATTGAATAAATATCTGTTAAAAGTTCTGTAACCTAGATTCCATAATTATCTCTAAGTACAGATAACAGAAAGTCATGTCATACAACTTTGACATGGCAAATTATATTGCAAATAAAAGATATTTAAGATATTTAGCAATATTACATGCCAATAGTTGATAGAAATAGAAACATGAAATACCTAGATACATAGGCAATTTCTTACAAGGTTTGTAGAGTGAATTGAAGACTACCAACCTCAC
Source organism: Peromyscus aztecus (assembly GCA_902168405.1). Taxonomy (NCBI): domain Eukaryota; kingdom Metazoa; phylum Chordata; class Mammalia; order Rodentia; family Cricetidae; genus Peromyscus; species Peromyscus aztecus. The sequence continues at coordinate 17,861 of CABHPQ010173486.1, forward strand.
ATATAAGTCTAGTGTAAATTGAGAATTCAGTGGCAATTGTTCGACAAAAATTATGAAACTGTTTAAATCACAGCCCAGGCAGTAGGAAGTACTTGCCTGGCACATGGCACATGCTGGAGTATGCTCCCCAGCATGGAGGGTGAGATTTTATTAAAATACTACAGTAACAAAGCACTAACCCTTCACTTATATGAGTCCCTGTGCAACACACAGGACATACACTCACAAAGCCATTGCTCTGCTAGCATTACTTTACATGGGATCCATTCTTATAACTCTGTTAATCAGAGAAACTTCAACACAACACATGGCCTAAAATTAAAAAGGCCCTCAGTAGACTTATATAATTACAGAATGGACTCAAAAGTAGTAATAAATCTATCAACATCCTATTCACAAATTGGAAATATCAACACAGAAAGAACATACTTAATTATAAAAATGGGTCCGAGATATTTCAACCTCAATACTTGGGCAAGTATTTTTTCTAAGCTCACTCATCCAAGAGAAGTTCTCAGCAGTTACTAACATGTTACAAAGGCCATGCAGTACAGAGTCCAATAACTATTGCAGAAAGAGAATCAATAAATGTTTTGAGGCAATAACCAGTGTCCACTGAGGGCTGAAGCAGCTTGTATGAGTCAAGACTTAAACTGGATAAAAGGAAAAGGAAACAAGACGTGCAGATCAATTTACTATTTACTTAAGAGACAGGATGAATGACCAGGAATGTTGGAAGAGTGCTTGCCAAGCATGCATGAAGCTCCTGGATCAACCTCCATACCACATAAGACCAGATGTGGTTCTCACGTGAGATCCAACTGGGAGGAAGAGGCAGGAGGATCAGAGTGCAAAGTCTTCCTCAGCTAC
>CABHPQ010173487.1:1636-16201 GCA_902168405.1 Peromyscus aztecus
CCAGTCCCTCAGCTGGGGGACTGGGATGGCATCTGAGTGCTTCACCAGTAACAGTCTTCACTAAACATCTGAAGAAGTTCAACCACATTCATCCTTGATAAAGCAGAAAAGAATAAAGCTTTATTGAATCTTGCTCCTTGAGCACACAGCCTTTTAGCATTCTTGCGGTGAAACTGACATTATGTAAGAAGCACTTGCCTGGACACCTAGGCAGACAGCTGTTGGGAAGAACAGGCACTGAACCAGTCTCTGCCCACTTGAGAGAACACTGACAGGCAAGTATGGCTGACCAGGCCCCGTATGTGGAGAATTTTCTTTATCCTTTTTGCTACCGGTTTTGTTTTCTCAGACAGGACTTCATTATGTAGGCTTGGCTGTCCTGGAACTCACTAGGTAGACCAGGCTAGCCTCAAACTCTCAGAGATGTACCTGCTTCTGCCTCCTGACTGCTGGGATTAAGGACAGGTGCCACCGCGTCTGACTTTGGAGGTATGAGTCTTTAAGAAGAACTTGAAGGAAAACACTTGTCAACAGTTTCTGCCAATAATAAAACTTGAGTTTTCAGATGAAAATTAGAAATCTTAAGAATGTATAGCAGCCATCATGGGCTTTCCAACTTCACAGTGTTTAAATATTTTTATAACATTGATAGTGACATTAGCACATATTTTTAAAAACAGCAGCATAATAAAATGTAACAGCATTTAGAAGCCTTTTATAATTCAGCAAACCACTTCTCAAAAGGAGGAAGAATTTTTATGTTATGTTAAGAGAAGGTCTCATGTAGTTCAGGCTAACCTAATTCACAAAATAAAAAAATTAAAAAGATGACTGAGTGAGTAGAAGAGCGTGTTGCCACACCTGAACCCCTGGGTTTGATCTCAGGGACCCACATAGTAGACGGAGAGAACTGACTCCTGCAAATTCATTCTCTGGCCTCCACACACATGCCCACACATACACATACAATAAATAAATGTAACAAAAACTTTTTAAAAAGAAAGAGAAAAGAAATAGCCTGAATTATAGGAGGAGAATTTCTAAGAGGGATGTAGGTATATTTATCATAAAAATTAAAATAGTAATCAGTCTCTGATGTTTGGATAATGTTAACACATACCAAGTACTGTTCTTAACTTGTTTGTTTGTTTGTTTGTTTTTTGAGACAGGATTTTTCTGTGTATCCCAGGCTATCTGGAACTCACTCTGTAGACCAGGCTGGCCTCAAACTCAGAGATCCGCCTGCCTCTGCCTCCCGAGTGCTGGAATTAAAGGCCTGTGCCACCATGACCGTCTTGTTCTTAACATTCTATATCACTTAATCTTAATAATTCCATGGTAGTAAGATTTTATCGCCATTTTGTCTCGGTATTCACCAAATTACCATCACATCATCCATGAAACCCATCCTACAACACCTTCCTTCCTGCCTCTCCTAATACGCTGACAAACACCCAGTCCATTTCCACAAAAATTCGACTGTTATGATCAACGTCCACTATTCAAAGAGTCTTTCAGGCTAACGGTCTGACACTTTTTCCCATAACCAACCCTTCCCTGAATGTGTGAGCACACTTGCTTTAGTGAACGAAGAGCCAGGCATGTTGGTGCATACATGGTGTACTTGGAAGGCTGAGACGGAAAAGCTAGGAAGAGTTTGAGGTGACAGCCTGCAAGCCTAGAAGGGCCCCAGACTTTTAGGAACCTTTAATTCAAATATGTACACATTAAAAACCTACTTGTTGGAGCCATCTTTCATGTGGACTTTGGCATAAAGAACATCCACCATACCAGGGTCGTCATTCATGTACTCGATCCCTGCCATCTCTGCTTCCAGGGGTTTGCCTCCGGAGATGTCGCTGCCAAAGGAAAAACATCAGAGTTGTACAGCTGTGTAAGCAAAAAAGGCTGCAGTGTTGTGAAAGATGGTTAGTATGCATAGTCAAGTAGTTAAGAACAGACCTGTGGGGGTCTAGCTGTCCTTCTAATTTCAAGTTACTAAATGTCCAATGCCCACAACTGCAAAACACAGGAGAGTATTTTCAGCACCACACCAGGTCCCAATACTCCCTGATGAGCTCTAAGACAGAGCCAAGGATGACAAGATTGGCAACGACACTCTATTGTGCTGGCCCTTCTCTCAAAAGCCCATCTCTCTTCATTATTTCTACAAGTTACAAGAGGCTTTCACTCACTAGTTGTGCATACCAATAACACATCTTCAGGACCACCTGTCCACATTAGTGAAAAGCCTCCTAGACTCATCTGTGCAAGCAAGTCCCTTTCTAGGGAACTGCCACAAGGGAATGGCAGCACAGGCAACCACAGCTGCTGAACCAAGTTGTTGTTTGGGGGTTTTGTTTGTTTGGGGTGTTTGTTTAGAGTGTGTGTGTGTGTGTGTGTGTGTGTGTGTGTGTGTGTGTTTGTTTAAAGCAATGTTTGAGTCTATTAAGGAAGAGCTTTAATACAGATTTAAGCAGAGGCATTAAAGGGGAGAAAGAAAAAGAGGGGGCAGGCAGGCCTAGGAAAATGACAGTACATACTAAATATGGGTACAATCTCTCAAGAGATGTCACCCTAAGTGTCTTGACAAAAGCCACGTCTGAAGTTGCTGACTTTTGAACATACACTGTGTCTTACTTTTCTACTGCTGAGACAAAACAGATGACCAAGGCAACTTAAAAAAGGAAACATTTAAATTGGGGCTCACGGTCCTAGAGCGTTAGTCTAGGACCATGATGGAGGGGAGTATGGCAGCAGGCAGTCAGGCATGGTGCTGGAGCAGTAACAGAGAGCTTACATCTTGATCCACAAGCATAAAGCAGACAGGTAACTAGAATGGCATGGGCTTTTGAAACCTCAAAGCCCACCCCCAGTGACACACTTCCTCCAACAAGGCCACACCTACTAATCCTTCCCAAACAGTTCCACCAACTGGGGACCAAGTAGTCAAACATAGAAGCTTATGGAGGCCATTCTCATTTAAGCCACCACACACTGCTTTAAGTGTTTCTAAGGAATTTCTTTTGATAAATGACATCATAGAACAGTCCCAGGTCCACTAGACAGGATTACAAATAGAAAAAAGAAAACCCAAAGGGTATAAGGGTTGGAGGAACCCTTACTATACTAGGTCCCAAGACAGGTTTTCACTCTAACAACATGTCTTGGTTATGATTTCTATTGCTGTGAAGATACACCATGACCATGGAAACTCTTACAAGGAAAGCATTTAACTGTGGTGGTTCACTTACAGTTTCAGAGTCAGTCTAGTACCATCATGGTAGCGTGCAGGCAGACATGGTGCTGGCTACAGCTTGATCAGAAGGCAACAGGAAGTGGACTGAGTGTCATACTAAGGGAAGCTTGAGTAAAGGAGACCTCAAAGCCCAACATGATGGTGACACACTTCCTCCAAAAAGGCCACACCTACTTCAACAAGACCACATCTCCTAAAGTGCCACTTCCTTTGGAGACCATTTTCTTTTTTTGTTTTTGTTTTTGTTTTTGTTTTTGGAGACAGGGTTTCTCTGTGTAGCTTTGTGCCTTTCCTGGATCTCACTCTGTAGACCAGGCTGGCCTCGAACTCACAGAGATCCACCTGGCTCTGCCTCCCGAGTGCTGGGATTAAAGGCGTGTGCCACCACCGCCCAGCGGAGGTCATTTTCTTTTAAACCACCAAACATCCATCCATAATCTTGTTTGTGATTTTGAAAAAGGTACAGGTTCACAGCTGGAAAAGGAAGAAGGTTAAGCTTAGGACTCTTCATTGCTACTGTAACATTCCCATTTGAAATGTTTCTGTATGAAAGAAAAAGAATAGCCAGGCAGTGGTAGTACACACCTTTAATCCCAGCACTCAGGAGGCAGAAGCAGGTGGATCTCTGAGTTTGAGGACAGCCTGCTCTACAGATTGAGTACCAGGACAGCCTGGGCTTCAGAGAAACCCTGTTGTGATGGTTTGAAAGCAAATGGTCCCAAAGGGAATGGTACTGTTAGGAGATGTGGCCTTGTTGGAGTAGGTGTGGTCTTTCTGTAGGAAGTGTGTCACTGTGGAGGTGGGCTTTGAGGCCTCATATATGTTCCAGCCACACCCAGTGAGACAGACCACTTTCTGTTGCCTGCAAGTCAAGACGTAGGATGCTCGGCTCCTTCTCCAGCACCACATCTGCCTGCACAACACCATGGGGCACCATGATGATATTGGACTAACCCTCTGAAAACGTAAGTCACCCCAATTAAATTGTTTTTCCTTGGTAAGAGTTGCCGTGGTCATGGCGTCTCTTCACAGCAACAGAAACCCTAACTAAGACACCTGTCTTGTGAGAGTGAGAGAAAGAGAGAGAGAGAGAGAGAGAGAGAGAGAGAGAATATTGTTTTTATGTAGGCAGTCTTCACAGCAAATCTTGTTAATTGTGTCAAAATTCTTAACTCTTGGCTAGCAAGATTCCAACCAGACTCTAGAGTGAGGAGCTTCTTTCCCTCCCCCTACCCCCTGAATGCTTTCTCTTTCTGCCCTGCCTCAGTTTCCTCCTCTGAGACTTCAATCCCTTAATCTTAAGGGTGATGATGACTGAAGATCCATTCTCCACAACTTCTCAACTGCTGAGCCAGGATGCAGACCCTGCCTCTCCAGGGACTAGAGTCTCAACCTGTGTGATCTAAGGGTGCACGAGAAGGTCCAGCCTTGGAAACTGAAAAACTGTCATGTGATGGGAACCAACAGTGGTCCCGAATATACTCGCTATCAAGTTTTCATCCCAGATGCCTCTAACAGACATATACTTCATCAGAAAGAGTTTCCCGCCAGGAAAGCTCCATCCACTATATAGTGTTCCCTAAGCATCATATGGCTAGGCCCCATCACCCTCTCTTTTATATCTCTATGTCTTAAATAAAGCAGGTGCTCAAGGGGTCTCTAGTCAACACCGAATGGATGGCCCACCATCTGGGGAAAGGTGCTCTGGACAATGCTGAGAGGAATGCAGTCACCACCTGCCATCTCATGGCCTTTTCTGGGCTCTACTGGGAGCCCTGAGACCTGCTCCTTAGGTCTGCCTTGCACCTTAGCTCCCCATGGGAAACCACTGGACTGTCATTGTGCCTCACAACTTCCTCCTTTTGCTACTTCCAAGCCCTGTATGCTGTTATCATCAAACCGGATTCAGCTGGGAAGACCTCGCTCCTTTAGGAGTTCATCCAGTGTCCCCACCAAGGCCTTCAACACTCAACATCATTGGGTGGGGGATTTCCTGTGGATTTACCTTCCAAGTGGGAGATGTTGGAGGTGAGGAGGAGCTGCAGGCACTGGGGTACTCTTACACCTGCTAGACAGGCAGACTAGGGGTTGTGGTGTAGTCTCTGCAGAGACTGGGTGACTGGTGGAGGCCAGCGTGGGGCTACTCTGAATCAACAGGGTCTCGGACAACCACGGGTGCCGGTACTGGCTAAGAAACAAGACAAGCTTGGAGCACTGAGTGCAGCTGAGGTGCCACCTTCACCCATGTGCCAGGCTGCAGGGCAGTGGACAAGCTGGGCTTGCAACCATGCCCGAGCACCATAGGAGAATATCCTGAGCAGGAAAGGAGCTTGAGCAGGCAAGAAAAGACTGCACCCACCCAACCAACATTTATGGCCCTGCTCAGAAGTCTCCCTAGGACTGTGCTTAAGATAAAGAACATTTCAAAACATTCCAGGTCACAGAGGCCTGAAACCTCATCTAGTCTACCAAGTACATGCAAGAAAACTTGCTTTAACAATCAACTTTATACTAACTGCACCACACACACTGCTTTGTTTTTTAAGAGATAGGGTTTTAATGGGCATAGTATGCACACACTTTTAATACAAGCACTTAAGAGACAAAGGTAGGCAGATTTCTCTGAGCTGGAAGCTAGCCTGATCTATATAGCAAGTCCTAGGCCAGCCGGAGTTACATGATGAGATCCTGTCTCAAAACAAAAACATAAAGAGAAAGGGTCTTGGGCTGGAGAGATGGCTCAGAGGTTAAGAACACTGGCTGCTCTTCCAGAGGTCCTGAGTTCAATTCCCAGCAACCACATGGTGGCTCAGAACCATCTGTAATGAGATCTGGTGCCCTCTTCTGGTGTACAGGCATACATGCATGCAGAACACTGTATACATAATAAATAAATAAATAAATAAATAAATAAATAAATAAATAAATAAATAAATCTGAAAGAGAGAGAGAGAGTCTTATCAAGTTGCCCAGGCCAGCCCAAATCTCTGGACTAAAACAATCCTCTTGCTTTAGTCTCCCAGCTGGAACCAGAAGCATGTGCTGTTCCTAGCTTTCCTTATGCTTTTAAAATTAACCCTGGTGGAGCTGGTGAGATGGTTTAGCAGGTGTACATGCAAGGCAAGTCTAATGACCTTAGTTTGATCCCTGGAACTCATGTAAAAAAAGCCAGATGCACTGGCCTGCATCTGTAATCCCAGCATTCCTATGGCAAGACGGGAGAGGGAAACAGGAGACTCGCTCCAAAGCTCCACGAATTGGCTAGGTAGCCTGGAGTTCCAGCAAGCAGGAACAACCTCAACAAGGTGGAAGGAGGAAGCAGACTCCTGAAAGCTGTCATCTGACCTTCACAGGCATGCATGGCACATGAACCCCCATAGTGTGTGTGTGTGTGTGTCTCTCTCTCTCTCTCTCTCACACACACACACACACACACACGTCACAATTTAAAAAAAAAACTGGAAACAATTTAAAAACTAACCCTGCACAGTTAGATCCACACTACCACGTTTTTACTAGGTTGTATTTAATGCCTCATGTAAGAACAATGTGAGCCTTTTTTACCACGTGCAGAGTTTGTTAGCTATGCTGCTCATTATCATTTTATTAAGATTGACATGACTAAACTTGCATGGACTGAGAGCCCAAATTCTCTCCTAAAAACCTATCATGCTGTGTTTTGTTGTTTTATAAGACGGGTCACAAGAGTATGTAGCTCTGTATGTAGCCCATGCTGTCCTAGGAGTGTGTAGCGCAGGCTGGCTTGAACCTGAGGCAAACTTATGTCTCCCAAGAACTGACATTACAGGTGTGAGCCACTATACAGACTGTCCTACTGTACTACTGGTTTTTATCAGATAATATCTATCATAAATTGGTATCTTTCTAGAATTTGTTCAAGTATATTGGTGTCATCAAACTGTACCAAATTTTAATGCTTAAGCACCATTACTCTTCCCCTTGATCTGCAGGTCGAATTTCTCCCTCACTGTCTTTCCCTTGGTGCTGAGGACTTTAAATCCTTGCAGTGAGATAAGGTACCAAGAACAAAAGCTGGGTAAATGCAACAGGCCCCCAAGCTTACTTATGAGTAGAAATGGAAGTACCTGTGAACTACCCACAGATTTATCAAGAAAGAGATTAAAGAGCAGGAGAGAGAAATCTAGTGGTTTGCCTGATAAATGTGCTTTGTCTGGTGGCTTAAAGGTGACCTCCAATACAATAATTAGAAATTAGCCTCTGTCCACAGCTAGTTTCTCTTCCCCAGCCCTGTCCCTCTTAGATTTACTTGTTGAAGCCCTGCCTGTGAGGAACTCTCAAGCTTCAGGAGACAGACGCTGGAGTGACAAGGGGTGGCCCATATTTGTCAAAGCAAATACTTAGCACCACTGCCCTGTTTCTGTCCTATATCCCATAGAGAAAAGTCACAAGGGACACATTTGAGCATCAGAGTTTCCTCAACACTGAATAATTCATTCAAAATCTATTGAGTTGCTTGAGCCTTAAGCTTAAGAATTTCAACAGAAATCTGGGTTCTGGTTAGGCAGCATCCTTTAGTTTCAACAACTACCTCCAGATCTCAACGACCCACATGGCATTACGCTTTTATCAAATCCCAAATAAGCCATATTTGTTTTAATATTCCAACTTGAAATGTCATCACGTTCAGCTACGGCACAGTCTACACTGGTCCTCTTGGTTCCACTGTTTCCCTTTGCACATTTTATTTTGGGATCTTTACAGCACAGCAGGTTCGAGTTAGAAATGCCATTATACACCGGCATACTTCCTCAAGGTACCACTGCAAAGGCTGAGGCAAAAGACAATCTACTCGCCAGCGTTTAATACAAGTTTTTTAAGCGGCATCTCATCCATTTGGGGAAACTGGTCTTCTCTAAGCAGTCCAGACTCCTGACCCTCACCTGACATCACAGAAGTGAGTTTGTACTGTAGATGTTTTGAACAAGTGAGCATAGCACAGAGGAGCAGGAGAAGAGGGCTGGGGGCACAGAGGTGGGGGGTGGGGGGCTTGTCTTATTTTACTTGCTGGTCTCCAATCTTCCCAGCTTTTTGAAAAAAGCATCTTCAAACATCTTTCTGCATGCACTGCAGATTTCTGGCAGGGCAACTTTGTCCTATTTCAAAAGCTTTGCTGAATCTGAAAAACTCCAATTACCATTTTCATCCTGTCATGTCAGAGTTTTAGAACTATTAGGACTGTTCTTTATTCCCAGTGCACACTGACTCGGACGTGTTTCCAGGCTCCGACTTGGCAGTGAGTCACAAAAGGTACTACATACACAAAAGGGAAGTACTCGGCTAGGTCTGCCCAGAGCTCAGGATTAAAACTCAGTGGTTCAAACCTGTGGCCTGATTTTCTTAAGGCAAGAACAAATACTTTGCTACATAATATTTTATCTAACTCTACATTTTTTTTTCTCTTAGCAGGATTATCTCACTGGCAACCAGGAAAATGTAGCTACTTTCAGTCTAGTTTAGCAAAAAGAGAATTGAGAATATAATGAAGTATGAGACCTTTAAATATTTTTTATTTTACAAAGAAAACTGCGAGTATCTAATGATGAACACCAAATGGTTTTGAGTTTTAAGTAAGATTTAAAAACTAAAACAGCGGGAGTGGTGGTGCACACCTTTAATCCCCCAGCACTGGGGAAGCAGAGGCAGGTGGATGTCTGTGAGTTCAAGGTTAGCCTGCTCTACATAGTGAGTTCCAGGTTAGCCAGGGTTACATAGTGAGGCCCTGTTTCAAAAAGAAAAAGAAAGAAAGAGAAGAAGGAAGGAGGGAAGGAGAGAGGGAGAGGGAGGAGGAGAAGAGAAGAAGAGGAGGAAGAGGAGGAGGAAGAGGAGGAGGAGGAAGGAGGAGGAGGAGGAAAGAACAGGAAACTGGCCCCCAAACAAATCACTGCACTACACAGTCTGATATGCAACACAGAGAAAAACTTCAGATCTTTTTACCCTGTTCTGCCCAGTGAGCCAGGTGACCTATTTCTTTCTCTATGTAGCTCTGGCTGTCCTGGAACTCACTCTGTAGATCAGGCTGGCCTCAAATTCAGAGAGCCGCCTGTCTATGCCTCCAGAATGCTGGGATTAAAGGCGTGCTCCACCATGCCCAGCTTAGGTGACCCATTTCTCTACAGGGCCATGTTAGAATAGTATGGAACCTGTATATAATAACTGGATTTTTAAAATAAAGTGTGTGTGTGTGTGTGTGTGTGTGTGTGTGTGTGTGTGTGTGTGTGTGTGTATGTGTGTGCACTCATACAGGTATGAACACACACATGCCATGGTGCTTGTATGGAGACAAAAGGACAACCTCAGGCACTGGCCCTTGCTTTCCACCTTGTTTGAGGCAGGATCTCTTGCTGTTCATCGTTGCATACTATAAGCTAGTTGGTCCATGAACTTTCCTCTCAGCTTCCCATCTCAACACAGGAGTGCTGGGACTGCAGATGTGTGCCAGCTACCACATCTGGCTTTACTTGGGTACTAGGGATACAAACTCGGGTCCTTATGCTTGTGCATAAAGCACTTTATCCACGGAGCCACTGTGGGAAGCAGAGGAAGCCCTGAGTAAATGAAATCCTGAGTGAATGTGTGCTATCGACATGTCAGGGACCCCGATATTTCAGTCCCATGGTGGTGAAAAAAGTCTTCCCTGGGTGAGGCCGAGAACAATGCTAAGCTTTCTTCTGGTCTGAATGCTGACAGTGTGTGTGGAAATGTCTACTGGACCCCCTCCTCCCAGATGTTTATGGCCTGAAGACTGCTTCCTATAGAGACTGAGGCTATGAAGACAGGCTGAAGCTGCTTCCTTGTGCAGCTGTATATAACACCCCTGCCTTCTTGTTTACCTGCATGTAATAACCCTCTTCAGCTGTATGCAGCACCTCCCCACTTAAATACATACAATGAATGTGCTGAGCTGCCGGGGACCACGGCTTCTCCATCAGAGAGCCCAGCCCACACAATCCCAGCTTTTCTGTATGTCTGTCTGTCTTATTGCCTATCATTTCTTCATTTCCTCATCGCTCCTGAGCAGGGTTCCCAGACTCAAGCTGTGCAAAGGCTCAGGAACCTATCTCCCTGCCCAGTAACAGAATTCTCTAAAATCTATGTGAGTGACTCAGTTTCCAAATTTCTCTTCATCAATCTTAAGTAAAAAGAGAGAAAGGGTACTGTGGGTCCTGACTTCAAGGTGACCAATAACAGAAGAAATAATGGCTGTGCCAAAAATGTCATAGTCATTTCCTCCCAATGCACGCCCAAGGACATTAGGAACATCCTTATTCAGAACACTGTCAAGGCCACTGCCATCAGGACACTTCCAAAGCAAGTGTCTCCCACGCTTCTGTGCTTCTTTCTCTAGGTCAGGCTGTACTACTTCATGAGCTGTGCTAGTCACAGCAAGGTGGTCAGGGATTGATCTCATGAAGCCTGGAAGGACAGAAGGCCCAACCTCAACTTAGACCCACTGGTGCTACCTCGCCATCCATCTCCACAAACCCCATGCAAAGAGCTGGCTTCACAGGAGAGAAGAAAAACCACCTGAGAAAAACAGCAGAAACTATAAAGAAAGAGAAAGGGAGAGAGGAAGAAGGAGCTCTCTGAAGTGATACTTTGATGTTAGATATATGTGTAAATTAAATTGTTACAGTTGAAAAAATAAGTAACAAGTCATCGTGGCCCGAGAGAGTACCTGAGTTGATTTCCTTTTTCTTTTCTTTTCTTTTTGAGACAGGGTCTCATTATGTAACCCTGGCTGCCCTCTAACTTGCTATATAAACCAGGCTAGTCTCAAACCCACAGCCCTGCCTCCTGAGTGCTAGGATGACATTCTTACTGACTAAAAAAACCCTCTCTCGAAAAAACCAAATAAAAAAAAATCTATATTTACTCCTTTACTGTTTTTACTTTTTTTATTTGGGGGCAGATTGATTGCTCAAGACAAGGTCTCATGAAGCCCACACTTCCTTTCAATTGGCTTATGTAGTCAGGGATAACCTTGAACTCCTGATACCCATCTCCATCCCCAAGTCCTGGACTCACAGGCATATGCCACCATCCCATTAGACTGATGTTTACATTGCTGAGGTGGAGTCTTGTGAGTCAGGTGGGCCTCAGCCTCCTGGAACTATATATGTACATCATCACAGCCGCCTTCTTCTCCTGCCCCTACCTCCTCCTCCTCCTCTTAGTTTAACTTTAGCCAGATGCAGTCCTGTGCTGGAGAACCTGGAACCCCGGTTCTCAGGAAGCTAAGGCTGGAGGATCTGTTTGAGCGGCAGAATCTGAGACCAGCTCAGGCAACATAAAATCCCAACTACTCAAGAGGCTGAGGCAGGCCACTGAGGCAACACAGTAAGACCGTGTTCTGTATAAATAAAAGAAGAGATGGAGGAAGAGGAGGAGAGGGGGAAGGATGGGGGAGGGGAGAGGAGGCAGGAGGAGGAGCGTTACCTCCTTTCTAAGGAATGCTCAGTACTGTCTGAGCTACAGTGATAGGCCCTACAAGAGAACCACTTTCTTTCACGTCTTGGTTAAGGGACCTGAAGACAGGGATCAATTTGACTGCAGATGGATTTAATCAAGTCAGAGTCCTTAAAAGCCAACAGCTTGTCCCTGCTGCAGTCACAGAGAGGTGACAAGAGCTGACAAGTGAAGGGACAGAGAACTGCAGCATTAGAAGTAAAGGTGGGAAAAGAAGCCAAAATGTGGGGAGGCCTCTAAAAGCTGGACTTCAAAGGCAAGAAAACAGGTATTCTTCCTTAAAACACTAAAAAGGATCAGAGCTCTGCCAAGACTTTGATTTCAGCCCAATGAAACCCATGTAGGTCTCCTGATACAGACCAGAGAGATGGCTCAGCAGACCAAGGTGTTGGCAGCCAAGTCTGAACCTGAGTTCAATCCCTGAAAGCGCATGGTGAACGGGAAGAACCGACTCCTGCAGGCTGTCCTCGGACATCCACACGTGTGTCATGACATGTGTATATGTTTTCTTTATAAACACACGAATGAAAAATAAACAAACAAACGATAAAACTCCCATGTCCTCCAGCTCTCTCATCTCAGCCTAGGCTGAACTCCCCTGCCTTTCCTGACCCACAGATGGTGAACCAGATGGTGAATGTGTGTTTTTAAGTCATTGAAGTTGTAGTAACATACTACTCTGGACCAAACAATGAGGTGTTCTGCTTAAGAACCAAATTTGCGCCGGGCGGTGGTGGCGCACGCCTTTAATCCCAGCACTCGGGAGGCAGAGGCAGGCGGATCTCTGTGAGTTCGAGGCCAGCCTGGTCTCCAAAGCGAGTTCCAGGAAAGGCGCAAAGCTACACAGAGAAACCCTGTTTCGAAAAACAAAAAACAAAAAAAAAAAAAAAAGAACCAAATTTGCCTCTCAATTAGTACAATTTAAACTGTAAATGCAAGCTTTAAGTCAATTTTCAAACTTTCAGTTGATAGTCCAATGTCAGGTACTACAAATGAAAATGATTCAGGGCTGGAGAGATGGATCAGCAGTTAGGAACACCTGTTCCTGCAGAAGACCAAGCTTTGTTTCTCAGCACCTACACAGTGGCTCATCACTATCTGTCACTCCAGTTCCAGGGGCTCTGAGACCTTCTGACCTCTGTGGGCACTAGGCACATACAAAACACACATACACACATGTAAGCAAAACACTCATACCCATAAAATAGACAGATCTTATACATGCATTAATGAGTGAGTCAACAAACCACATTGTTGACTATCACATGATACTGAAGACCCAGCCTGGGCTGCCCTCCCTCCCTCCCATGCTGCCTGTTACGTACTTAATGAATTCTTCTTTACAACGCTGCAGGGTCTCATATGTCTGCTGGATCTCTTGTTCACTTAAAAGCACCAACATCCCAATAGTCAGGTGAAGCTTTTTGGGATTCTGAAAAATGGAGCTGTCAACCCCACGATCCTGTTGTTAGAGGAAGAGAAACAAGAAACTCAAGTCAAGAAGCAAATGGCAAGAATAATCATAGCAAAGTCGGGTGTGGTGGAGCACTCCTTTAATCCCAGCATTCAGGAGATGTGTAAGCAGGTGGATCTCTGTAATACAAGACAGCCTGGTCTGCATAGGAAGTTTTGGACCAGCTAGAGCGACATAGAGAGATCCATCTCAAAAACAAACAAACAAATACATAAGCAGGGTAAATGGGCTTAACTTGTAATCCCAATCCCAGCATTCGGAAGGCTGAGGCAAGAGGCTCACTGCAAATTCTAGGACAGCCTGGCTACATAGTGAAACACATCTCAAAAAACAAATGAACAAACAAAGGCTGGAGAGATTACTCAGTGGTTAACAGCACCTGGCTGCTCTTCCAGAGGACCCAGTTTCAATCCCCAGCATAAAATGTTCAAATATATATTCAATATCTATAAGAAACAAGTAAGTAAAATGTTCAAATATATATTCAATATCTATAAGAAACAAGTAAGTAAAATGTTCAAATATATAGTCATATATAGTCATACATACATACACACACACACACACACACACACACACACACACACACAAAGCCCACAAATAAGTGGCATGAATATGACTGAGAACATGAAAATAAACCCATACACAGAAAATGTCTACACACGGGAAGAACACAGGTGAGCCGAATTGGATATAAAACTTAACTCAAAATGGATCAGTGGCTTACACATAAGTTAAGCCTCAAGTCTTTCAGAGAATAAATAAAATTAATTTTCTGTGACCCTGCACTTGGTAATGGGTTCTCAGACGTCACAGTAAAAAACATCAATGAAGAAACACAGGGAAACTGAAGTTAATCAAAATTCACAAATCTAATGCATCAGCAGTAAGAAAGTGAAAGGAAAGCAAGCGTGGTGGTGCGCCTGACTCACGCACTGAGGAGGCTCAGGCAAGAGGACTGTGAGTTCAAAGTCAACCCGGGCCACACAGTGAGGCAAAGGAAGCAAGACAGAAACAAGGAAGGGGGAGAGGGAGAGGGGGAGAGAAGGGGAGGGGGAGAGGAAGGGAGGGGGAGAGGGGGAGAGAAAGGGAGGGAAGGAGAGGCGAGAAGAGGAAGGGGAGAGGAAAGGAGAGGAGAGGGAAACAGAGGAGAGAAGAAGAGAGGGGCGGGGAGAAGGAGAGGAGGAAGGAGCAGCGAAGGGAGAGGAGGGAAAGGAGGGGAGAAAAGGGGAGGGAAGAGAGTCGGGGGAGGGGGAGGGGAGGAGAGGAAGGGGGAGAGGAAAGAAGAGGAGGAAGGAGGGATCGAGACTGGAAGGAGGAGGAG